>JANHAO010020352.1:0-12878 GCA_026873985.1 Saraca asoca | reverse complement strand
GTCTATATTCTTCCAACTTCCATATTGGGAGACTAATATGTTGCGTCACAATCTTGATGTCATGCATATCAAGAAAAATGTGTGCAACAATCTCATTTACACATTATTGAATAAGACTAGGAGGACAAAAGACCATCTCAATGCTTAAAAAGACCTTCAGACAATGGGTATAAGAAGGGACTTGTGGCCTGATGATAAATGAAAATACTATCCATCTCTTTTGACAATGACAAACACAATGAAGGATACATTCTTAAGAGGATTGAATAATATGAAGATGCTTGATGGATATTCAAGCAACATTTCTAGATGTATTGACTTAAAACAATGTAAGTTGTTTGGGTTGAAAAGCCATGATTGTCATGTACTTATAGAGCAATTACTACCCCTTGCAATACATAATGTGTTGCAAACCAATTAACTGCAGTGTTGGTTTAAGTTAAGCTCATTTTTCAAACAAATATGTAGTAAAACCTTCAAGCTTGTTGACCTTGAGAATGTCCAATATCAAATAGTTCTTATGCTTTGTCATTTGAAGATGTTGTTCCCCCTATCATTCTTTATTGTTATGGTTCATTTGTGTGTTCATCTAGTTGATGAACTTCATTTAAGAGGTCCAGTACAATATCGATGGATATACCTTATTGAGAGGTAATTGTTGATTTCGTCCATTTATTTATGACTTGTAAATGAACTTGTTTTCTTTCCTAATGATATCTTCCTTTATGTAGATATTTGGGAGATATAAAGTCTTATGTTCGTAATAGGACTCAACCAAAAGATTCCATTACTAAAGGGTATATATTTGAAGAGTGTCTCACATTTTGTTCAAGATATTTGCAAGGAATTAAGACAAGGTTCAATCAACCAAGATGCATAAATGATGAACTAAATGATATTCAATGCAAAGAAGTGTCTAATATCTTTCCTGATATAGACAGACCAGTGGGTAGTGACTCTAGTTTCACACTAACACATATGGAGACGAGACAGACACATTGATATGTTCTATTCAATTGTAAAATGGTTGATCCATTTATGAAATAAGTATTCATATAAGTATCCATATTAAACTATATATCTTTGATCATATATATTTATGGAGCAAGTATTCACATATATATGTGATTGCTTATAGAGAATTTAAGCTATATGCCAAGACAAAAATGAGAAGCTGAACACGTTCCTCTACTATGTTGCAGAAGATAGTCAGCAAAGACTTTGCTAATTGATTCTATAAATGAGTGAGAATTAAAAGGTATTTAATTTAGAATTCATTTCTGTAAGTATAACTTGAGAAAATAATTTTCTTTGTATAGGTTTTCATGGATGACGTGGCTGGCATCGTATCGAATGATTTGAAGCAACTAGCCCAAAGACCTCTACCAAATGCTAGAAGGATCTTAGCCTTCAATGTTAATGGATATAAGTTTTAAATAGTAGCTCGAGAAAATGGATTGAGAACCTAAAATTCTGGAGTTTTCATGACTTCTATGATCAATTGTGTGTCTAGCCATCAAGATGTCAATGGGCAGGATGTTGTTCTTCCATATTATGGGAAACTAATAGATATTATCGAGCTCAATTACTATGAAAGGTATGTCACCCTCTTTAGATATATATGGGCTAACACCACTAATGATAGAGGCTTCAGAAAGGATGCTTAGGGCTTTCATGTAGTAAATTTCAATAGATTGATTCACACTAGTGAATAAGAAAAGCATGAGCCTTTCATATATGCATCACAAGCTCAAATGATTTATTTTGTAGAGGATCATGTATCTCTAGATTGGAATGTTGTTGTTCATCTCAGGCCAAGAGACTTATATGACATGGGTGAATTTCAGGATGATGATATGTGCAAGCATGAACCGTTTTCTGAACAAGAGCTGAGCATTATTTTTAAAATGTTGATAGGAATATTCAATTGGCAAGGGAAGAGAAAGATGATCATATAGAAGGCCTTAATCTAGTATCCAATGTCAAGGAAGATGAGGATGTGTTAAAGTAGCCTTCCTTTAGAATACTTCTTTTTTTGTGTGATTTTTCTCAATATTGAAATACTTAGATTCACAATTTGTAAGTTTTCATTAATCTTGATTTGTCTCAAAGTGGAAAGACTTAGTTTGAGAATTTAAATGTATAATTGCATTATTTGTGATTTTTTTCGATGTGATTGAAATTAGTATAAGATTCTTGTACAATATGTTAATACATATTGTTTTACAATCTATTTTGTAGAAATGCCTAAATCAAGACATCTAAGAGTTTGGGGAACACAGAGAGTGTTTGGTACCCACCCATCTCCTACACAGCCTTTACAACCCATTTAGCCCACCCAGCCTACACACTCCACACGACCCACACAACCCCAGCCCACTCAGCCTATATACTCCACACAACCCACACAGTCCACGCATTCACAACCCATTCAGCCTACCCATCTCATCGAACCCACACAATCCACACATGCACAACTTATACAACTCGCCCTACCTACCCATGATAATGAGATGGATGATGAGTTGCATGATGCTTATGATGCTGATGCTCTTAGTGCTAGGAAGAGTAAGCCCAGAAGTGGATGGCAATGCAATATGATAGATAAGTATAATATATTGGTTTCTTATGTTTTTAAGTTAATATTACACTAATATTTTGTAATTATTTCAACAGATAAGGATGCTGTGGTTAAGGCCAACAAGCTCTAAGTCGATCAAGTTTGGAGCTTGGACAGAGAAAAAATAATAGTTAAGGCAAATAATCTTGGTCGGCCCATAGGAGACAAAAAAGGTATTTTTTCAGGTGCAATGGGTTATTTGGCCAAGACCAAATACACCATAGACTATGAGGCCTAGCTAGACATACCAGACTCAATTAAAGATAATGTATTCAATTGATTGGTGATAGTATGCAATAGAACTACTTTGGTATTTACAATTCTTATTTCATTATGATACTAACGAATTATTTTTTCTCACAACCGTATTTTCAATTTGAAAATGATGAAATGGCCAAGTGGCTCACTAATCAAGTAATTGGAAAACGGTGGAGAGATTTTAAAGGAGCCTTGTACAACAAGCATTATGACTCCAGCTTGACTTTGGAGCAAAATATTGAACAAAACTGCCTAAATGGCATTACAAGAGAGCAAAGAAGAGGTTTGGTCCTAATTTGGAATAAACAAAAACACAAAATTACTAGTTTATTTAATTCTAGTATGTAAAAATGATTGAAATTAACTATGCATGTACAACAAGCATTATGACTCTAGCTTGACTTTGGAGCAAAATATTGAATAAAACTACCTAAAGGGCATTATAAGAGAGCAATGGAGAGGTTTGGTCCTGATCTGGGATAAACAAAAATATAAAGTTAGTAGTTTATTTAATTCTAGTATGTAAAAATGATTGAATTCAACTATGCTTGTACCATTGGCTGAATAAGTAATTAAGTTTTTTTATGCAAGAAATGTGCAGACAGAATGCATGGAATAGAAGCAAGTAGACCATTCCTCATACTGTGGGGTCAAAAACATTTGTACAGAAAAAGGATGAAATAGTAGTATAGCCATCCAATGTAAGTGAATACAATTAAGATTTTCTTTTTGAAATAACTTTTTTTTGCTTGTTTAAATGACAAGAGAAGGGAAAACAAGGTTTCGTTGGATGAGTAGAGTTGTGGGATGTTGTCCATAAGAAAAGTGATAGCTTGTACGTGAATGATAACGCAAGGAACATAAGGGTGGGGATTCACTAAAAACTTTATTACTTTTGAAATAGTAATCAATTGATATTATAACCTATGTTTTGTTCTTTACTTAGGAAAAATTGCAAGAAGCCTCAAGCCAAGTGGATCAAACACAGCTTTCAATAATTTCCCCAGATGATGCTTTTGGGCAAGTGTTTGGGAATGAGCACCCATGTTGTATTCAAGGACTAGGCATGGGTGTTTGTCCCATAAGTGTGTTTGAGAGCAATTCTTAAAAAAGGGGTGGCATCCACTCCAGCTATTCATCAGGCACCCATCCTGTGAACTAAGAAAAATTTGATAGGCTTAAATCAAAACTATGTCAAAATGAGGATAAGCTCCACTGCACTGAGCAAGAATTGGCTGAAACATGGGTCCAAGTGCAAGTCATTATGGATTACATCAAGGCGATGGGTGAGTGCATTCTATCCCATTTGTCCAATCAACTACCTGCTGACCAACAGCTACAACTTTGTTATATGATATCTTCTAAGATTGCTAATGCATTGTTGAAAAATATTGCCTGCTAAATTTGTGTGTGGATTCTTTTCTTTTACAGTGTCTATTAAATGTTTGTATGTTTCACTTGACACCAAAGTATGCCATAATACTGTCACCAAAATAAGTGGCAACTGTGCTATATGATTGTGGCAACCAAGTTATTTTAGTGAAGATTATGCAAGTTAAAAAAGTATGATGAACAGAAATAAACTTTGGACATAGATTGAAAGGATACACATGCTTAATTTCTAAGGCGCTCATTAGTTTTCTGTGAAAAATGGTAGAAAGAATAAACACACTTTACAAAATTTGGAAGAAGAATCTAAAATAATTGACACCCAAATTTCAAAGTTAGAATAAAGCATCTATTTGCGGTGGCATCTCAGCTTAGCTTATCCAACTCAAACAGGCTAGCAATTTCACTTAAGCTAATTCCATTTGATTTTGTAATGGAATTCCTACTTGGCACGGCCAACTTACTGAAACTTAATATTTGAAGTTGCAATTATTAGTATGAGTGTTGATAGGTTCTGCATCTTGGCCAAAAGTATCAAATTTTTCATCTTCTCCTTCCTTGCTTATTTTGGTGGTGTTAGTTACTTTCTTCTTCTTTTTTTTTTTTTTCTAATCCTATTCTTTTCTCTTCCCATTCTTTGATCTCCTAGATAGAATGGCATGATGAGTGTTAAGTAGAAACGTTTGTTACAGAGTTAACTTTTTGAGTAAGATTGTATATTTTTTAAAGTAAGGGAATAAAATTACTAAAAATAAACTTTTTAGAATAAGAATATAATTTGTGTAAAAGTTAAGGGATAAAATGCATTTTAATCTTTCTTATAATTTGTTGAAAATGGGTCACACTGTAAAAAATGATATGGAGCACATATGGTTGAGACGATGATAATGATGCTAAACCGTGATTCACATGATGCTTTCAGATTTCAGAAAGAGTACCTTTCTTTCTTAGCCTTTTTTTGTTGTAAATTAAATCAGAATTCCTATAATATGGATACTGATGCTTGATTGCCTATAAAAAGAAGTTAAGGAAGCCCTTCCAAACATCTTTAGTCAAGAAAGTAGAAAAGGAATCTGCACCAAACGGGAAATAAAACCAAAAAAATCATGTTAGCCACTTGATAGGAATAATAAAATTGTATGCTTGCTTAGAGATGCAGAACATTAGACAAACTGAACTTGAACCAGAAGATCTTTAGTAGAGTCAAATACATGAGTGATTGAATTGCTGTTTTTTCTGTGTAATTAGACCGATTTCTGCATAATTGAATTGCTATTTTTCTACATAATTGGACCAATATAATGACATTATTCAGCTATTTGGTTTCTACATATTTGTGCCAAACTATGGTACAATTGTGTTAGTTTATGGATAATTAAATTGTTGTTTTCAAACTAGAAATTTGCTAAATTATGGCACAATTAAATTGTTATTTTTCATGTCTGAATTCTTAAGTAATTCTTTAGTCTGAGATATTCTTTTTTTTTTTTAGGATGGGGTTGATGTTTATTTGGAAGATTAATTTTCACCCATAAATACAATGAGATCTCCGGGAGGGAGCAATTAAGACAAAAATGCCATTGATCCTAGCCAGTCTTTTTAGGTTTTATTATATTTTTTGTCTTAAATAATTTTCGATTAGAATGTAAAAGTCAATTAATGTTATAACTTTTTGTTGTATATTTGAATATTTTATTTGAATGAATGTCATTTTTATTACACCATGTGTTTGCATTTTTATTTTACAGGGATAATTAGTATCATTAATTAATGGAATAAATAGATGGAATAGCTTGAAATTTAAAATATATATATATATAAATTTAACGATAGTCAAAGAACCGCCTCAAAAATTAAATATAACATTTTAAAAAATAATACAAAAATAAATATAAAATAAAAAATAGTAGCGTTTAAAGAACCATCGCAAAATTAAATTGCAAATTTTTTAAAAAATAATAGTGACGGTTATTTAACTGCTGCTAAATTTCATTTTTCTAGCAATTTCTTTTAACCGTCGTTTATGTAGATCCGATGTCATATTTTCTGATGATTCTCGTAATCACCACCATTATATTTTACGGTAGTTGAAACCACTGCTATATATAATATATAACTACCACTATTTTTAGAATTTTTTTATAGTGATTATTTTATCTTCTGTTATCATTTTTCAAGTTTGGATAAAAATAGATACTAAATTGTTAATGGTTCTCATTACACATAAAACAAGGATTCCAATTTTCATTACATATAAAAATTCTGTGTTTATCTATTACCAAATAGCGGTGGAGCCAAGAATTTTGCCTTGAGAGTCAAGTGTCAATGGACAAAATTTTGTTCCAATACGTTATGAAAAGATTAAAATTATTTTTAAAAAATTATAATTTTTAATAATTTTGAAATAAGATATTATAATTTTTTTAAAAAAATATATAAAAAATAATAAAACATTAAACAAAATTACCGAAATCCATTTATAAGGGTTATAACATGTAAATTATTTATACTTTTATAAAAAAAAAAGTGTTAATAAATATCTATAAATTTGTAAAAAGATAATTATTTTAATAAAATTATTAGTATACATACTTTGTTTAGACATGTATAAAAATTTTATTTTGAAAATTTAGGATAATAAATTACAAGGGTAGTAAGTAAGTGATAATTTCAATGCAATTATGTCATTTGTTAATGGAAAAAGATGTAAATGAAGATTTCTTTAAGATACAATACAATAAAGTTGAATTTGACGAGAATGGAAGTTGGAATATGATAGATTATGATTTGTGCAACTTTTATTTAATGAAAATCAAAATAAAGTTGTTTGCCAATTAATTTACTTATAAGGAATTTACAAACTTTGACATTGAAAATAAATGCACATTAAATTTGTTATAAGAGCAGATGCGCAGCTTTGCATGGTAATATGGTAGAGATCTCATTATTGCTCATCAAAGAAAACAGAAGTCGTACTGATTTTAGATCAAATTTATTGACCTTTAATCTATGATCATTAAGATGAGAGCCACCACTGACCGTGACTAATCTTGGCTCTGTTCACCGATTCGGGGCTACCATCTCGCAAGAGCGAAACTATTTGTGAGCAGATTAAGATTCTTGTGAATTTATTGTACGCGACGTAAATAAATTTGTTTTGATTGATTTGAAATATAATTGATAAAATTTTAAAATTTCTTACAATGAAATAAAAATTCAATCAATCAAATTCATGTTAAAAGCAAATTATCACGGTTATTGATTTAGTATATCTTAGAAGTTTGATTTTTTTAATCATAATATTAATAAAAGATTAAGGTAACTTTGGATGTTTCTTATATTCTCCTAAAAAATGGGGAAAATGAGGACAGGAAGTTACTTTATAATATTTTATATTGAATGGATACCCATAGATCTTTATCCATATTTATATTGAATGTGAAAATATGACATTTTTTAATTAATGATGTGTGATTTATAATTACATCCATTTTCTATATGAAAAAATTGCAAAATAAGTGAGAAAGATAGGAATAAAAAGATTAATTAAACTTAAAGACACTAAAAGAAAAATAAGATTTTCTAACGGAATATTCCAAAGAATTAGAATCCGTTAGAATATTCCAACAGACATTCTAACGGATGGCCGCTCCGTTGAAATGGTCCGTAGAAAATTTCGTTGGAGAAAACCATTCAACGAACATATCCGTTAGAATGGCCAAAACCCAAAACGCTTCATTTTTAAATTTTTTTTTTAAAAAAATGTATTTCCAACGGATGTATCAATGGATTGTTCCGTTGGAATAAAAAAATTTGAAATGCACCATTTTGTTAAATAGTAATTGACTTACATTTTTTCGATTTCCATTGAAATGTCCATTGGAATCCTCTATAGAAGGACTAAATTGAGAATTTGATATGGACTAAATTGAAAAGATTTTTTGAGGCTGGACCCTTGTGTAAGTTTGCTCAAACTTCAAGAGCTAAATTGTAAAATTTGGGGAAAACTGGCCTAGTCGGTGGCCAATCACCCCAACCTTCTTATTTTTCCTAGCCACTCTCCAGAAGCCTCTTCTTTCTCTCTCCCTTCTCCCTCTCCTTCGGTCTCTTCTCTTTCGATCAAGCTCTAGTGAGCTTGGCCACCGTACATCCTCCCTTCTTCTCTGACGTTCTTCTTCTTTCCCCGACACCCAAAGCTTCTCCATTGTGCTGCTGCATTTTCCGACAACTTTGTCTCCTTCACCAGAGTCGTCACGAGTAGCGGCAAGCAAGCATCTTCCCTCTCCGGTGTATTTCCCGACTGGATGAGCCAGTAGTTATATGGCTCTCACTCCCCTATTTGCTGAAGTTTCAGCCAGCCATGGTTTCTGGTCACTAGCGGTGCTCCAGCTGGTGACGAGCTGCCTCCTGGTGCAGTAGGACCTGGTGAGTAATCCTAGGTCATCGGATTTATTCCGTAGTAGCCATGTAGATGAATATCAAGATAGTTGTGTATAAACCCAAAACTACAAAATTGATGAAAATGGAAAAATTTTAATCGTTGGACAAATTTTATGAATGGATATTTCAATAAACGTTATCCGTTGGAATGAGACGTTGGAATTAATCATTCCAACGAGCGGTATTCCAACGGACCAATATCCATTGGAATTTACATTGGAATGGCCAATTCCAACGGACCTAAAATTCTTGTAGTTAGAAGGTGAATACAAATAATTGAGGTGTGATGATTAACATTGATTGTTAGGAAAAGTATGGAGTTATTAAATAGATATGTTTTCGTGTCTATGTATATTATAGGAATTCCCTTATTTAACCTAAAAAGATATCATTTCATAATTATTTATAATTATTTCTGTTCCTAATATGACTTTATGAAATGTGGAGAAAAGTGAAATAAATAATTGATGCTACTGGAATTCTATATATATATATATATATCCATTTTTAAGTGAGTTAAATTTATTTTTTTTATAATTTCAAACCAAACATTAACTAGCTTCTAGGAATGTATAGTTGTGGATCAACAAAATTTTACATAGTTGCTGTAAGTTGTAACCCACATAGTGCAATATATATATATATATGTACGTATGTATGTATGTATGTATAGTTGTGGACCAACAATCCTTGTACATTAAATACAATGTGCAATCAAAGCAACTACCAAGGCTCCATTTTTTCCTTCTCAAACTCATGAATCATCTATGTGCAATGCACATAATATATTTTGAATAAATTAACTCGTTCTTTTTAACAAGCAAAGTTAATTTAATTTTTTAATAATTTAATTTAAATTATATTATATAGGAACACATGAGAAATAATATTAAATTATAGTGTGTGCAGTTAAATTTTTGTTTTCCTTTAATTCAGTCGCAACTCCACACCATCACAATCGTTTCCTTAACTTTCTTTAGCTGATCTGGTGTCAGATGTCTGCCATGAACCTCTCGCAACAAAATTCAAAAAGCAGATAGGGTAGCACTGCAACCCAGCCAACTTACGTTCAGATCAAAGAGGCATGATTGGACGTGGACTTTTGAGACCTGAAAAATGAGAAAAACAGAAATTTAGATCCGATGCCACAGCAGTTATTCTTAAGAATACAAATTCAAATTATTCGATAGCATTTGGGGATCGATTTACAAAAAATTTAATTTAAATTTGATTCTAAACTAATTGAGCTTAAATAAGTTGAATTTGATTAATATATAAATTGAATTTGAATCTCATATTATTTAATTTGAATTGTTTGAGTTAAATTAACCTAGTAATAAGAAATAAGAAATAAAATAATTAATTATTTAAAAATGATGTCTTAAAGATAGTTAAGCATGGGACATATTGTACAATTTTATGTATCATTTGTGTAAATGGAATTACACCAACAATGCATGGAATAAATGTTGTGTATATTTTCATATAAAAATTGAATATTTTTTTATAAAATTTAAAATTGTGGATGCATTAAAAAATTTTCAAGTGCTGATGAAAGTAAGTCCCTATATAACTAAAAAGAAATTCCAAGATCATCTCTCAATACTTCAATTTATAAAAAGTTAATCACCTAACAAATTCAACAAAACGTTAAATTCAAGATATTTTATGAACTGATTTGTGATATATATCTCACAAAATTGATAAGTTCAATATGAAATTCCTTGTCATTAAATAAGCAATAATTATATAACTTATACCCAAATTTTTTTGTATGATATATTAATAAAATAACTCTTAGAACCAGTTTTCATGAAAAATTTATCGAATACTTACCGTTGAACAAGTAATTTAAATGGCATTAGTCTTGGTCCTAATATCAAGTGTAAGATAATTTTATATAAAATTTTGTAATTCTAAAAGAGTTCCAACTTTATGATGATATTTGTAACAGATTTCATCGATTAATTAGAAGCTTGCAACGCATAAAAGCTTACAATTTGGCATATTCTTTACATACAAAGATGCAAATTTAAGAAATTTACATTAAAATCACAAATAGAAACCAGAAAAAATAAAGTTGTAAAACTTTAAATTTATTTGAACTTGTACGAGGACACATGAACCTCATATTTTAAGAAGAGACCTATGAAGAAGAGCTTAGAGATCTTTCATATTCCTCTCTGACAGGTGAGTGCACATTATACCTGTGCAACATTATTTTCCCATTACTGTTGCAAGACATTAATAATCAAACTTGGTCCATTTTCTTTAATTGAATTGTAGAAAAAATTTTGTGTATATTTAATTCGCTGTAAATATAGTAAGAAAGATAGATAAAACATTTGTGGAATCTATTGATATAAACAAAATTTACATTTATTATTATGTTTATCTCTATTTTTAAATAAAATTTATACATATTATTGTGTTTATTTCTATTCTTAAATTTAAGATTGAATTGTGTAAATTTTTTTTTTTTTTAAGAATTGCAAGTCTCTTCCATTTTTGCATGCAGAGGTAGGAGCAAGGAGATTAAACTGCGTACTGTGCTCTTTGACACTTACACAGCAATATGTGGTCTCATTTTACTAATCTGGGTATCTTCTCCCACAGGGCGCAGTGGTCCTTTAAGACGGGAAATTTTTAATTATTGAATTTTGAATAATGCTTTCTCGTATAGAGATATTCTTAATTGTATTGAGTGTATTTAATTATGTCTATTAAATCAATGAAAAAAAGGATGCAATATTTTTATTGTATATTAATGTATTTTTCATCAATTTAATAAGGAAAGTGTTCAATTAACACTAGTGTAAAACTTATAACACTTATACCATATATGTATAGATCTTTGTATTCATCTTGCGCATAAAATTTTAAAAAATTTGAAGAATAATATGCATACAATCAAAAAGTTAAAACCTTCTTATATTTTATAATTGTATTTTATATTAAATTTTAATAGTTTATTCATGAGAAAGTAACAAATTTTAGATTGATACGAAATTTTGTAATAATGATCTATATGAAAAATATTTTGAAACTAATGATGAGTTTTGCAAAATGTTTATTTCATAAAAAGTTATGTAAGGGTATAAATATAACTTCAATTGATACTAATGTAAATTGATCTCCACCTATTTAATAATATATTATATATCCATATTTTTTTATTAATTTACTGCATATAATCAAACTACATTGAATACAATTAAGAATCTCTAGCCTTGCACATTGTTTCTTTAGATTAAAATGTATTTTTTGCTCTCTCTAACTTTCATTCAGATTGCAATTTTGTCCCATAATATTTATTTGATTCAATTTTTCCTCTAATATTAAAAAAATAAATCAATCTTGGACTTCTATTAATAAAGTCAATTAGAATGCTGAAAAGTTTTTATGTAATAATTTTTTATCATGATATAGAGTTAATGTGACAAATAACTTTTGACCATCCTTTTGTTATTAAACAAAACTACTATATTTTAAAACCATTATAATTCATATTCAGCATACACAATATTATCTCCACATCACAGAATTTTCATGCATTCTCACAACATAATTGTTTCCCAGTACATACAGAGGTCATTTTTATTTAAATTTTATAACCAAAATAAAAATTCAAAAGATTTACAACATTAAATGTTTTCGTAAACGAACTTGTAAAAAGTATTAAACCTTTTTTTTTTTTCATAAAAGTTGTAAGTTTCATATACAAACTTACTTTTTTTTTTCCTCTCCCCCGTCGAAGCAAAACCTTGAAATATTATATACAAATCTTCCCTTAGAGTGTAAATGTAAAATCTATATGACTAATCATTATCTAATGTTTGTCAACAATCAACCCATATATGATGCTTGTGCTTTAGACTTAAAGGAAAAGTCAAAGAATAGCAACCCCAGGTAGAAGTCTTTCGCTCCAATGGTACTTGATGAAGTTATGTAGTTTATACTTTATACCAAACAGTTTTAAGAAAAAGTTACAGAGTTTATAGCAAAAATTTTAAATTTTAAGTAAAATTTTGTAATGTAATTTTTGTCAATGAAGTGTTAATTTTTTGTTTACTCGTTAAGTGCAAATTTTTTTATAAAACTGTAATTGTTTATGAAATATTATGTATACAAAATTATAATTTTATAACAGTTTGAAAAAATTGAAAAATTC
>JANHAO010020351.1:0-12874 GCA_026873985.1 Saraca asoca | reverse complement strand
ATAATCCTAGCCATTAATTTGTCTTTAATGAAATTGAAGGGTTAGGATTTTACTAACATGACAATGTCATGTTAGGGGGTAACATACAATAGTAAATACCCTGAATTTGAAAGTTGCATTTCCAAAAACATTTCATCTTCACATGAATAAGAATCAAACTCAAAAATCCAGAAGAAGAAAAACCCATGATTTTTTTTTCACAAATGTCAGCAGGAGGCAATCTGAGCCATAGATCATGGATTGAATAGGTGAGAGAAGCTGCATTTTGATCCAAATCATGAACATACCTTTGCCGCTCTGGAGAGAATATAACTGTGATCCATTATAAACCTTTTGAATACTACCATCTTCTACCACATCTGCTGCCCATCCTAGCAAACCAACTATTGTAGTTTCTTTTTCTCCTTTCAATAGCTATGAGGAACTGGCGAACATTTTTGTATTAGCATTTTTTAATTAATTATTACATGAAAATTGATTATCCACTAAGCAATGCTGTTAAACAATAATCGCAAGAGGAATTATGGTACTGTGTTATATATAATAAAGCATTTCATTGTGTACGTATGGAGGATACTTCATACCACAACTAAAATCTTGGATTCCAAAGAATATGGACCCATTGATTAAATTGTTAAATTTGGGACAAATAGGAAATTCAAATTTTAGCCTAAATAAAATTATTTTTGTAATATATCTCCTCAATTGCATAAAGCACTAACGGGAGCAGTTGAAGCATACGTTCAATTGATAAAGTGCACATGTATTTAGTTGAAACACACGTTGGCACAACATGCATTATTGCCATAAATTAATCTTGTGAATCAATTTGGTGTTAACATGATTAGTTTTGAATAAAATTTGACGTAAAAATCAAGCATAAAGAAGAGGTTTTATGGTATGAATTTAAAAATAAATGTACTTGTATATTATTTTTTCTATTTTAGGAGCATTTATATTTTTTTAGCATAGATTATTTGTCAGTATGAATATAAAAGTACATGTTGATGGTCGATCTTAGTAATCAGTTAATCGAGGGTTCTGGAACTCAAACTGTTGTAAAAAGTATAAAAATATAGAAAATAGCAAGAGCAAAAAGGAAGAAAAAGAAGATGAATACAGACGATTTTTAGCGTGGTTTGGCTAAAGTCTATGAGACCCTTATGTCCATAGTGTTTTCTATTGGCTTTTTCTCTATATATTTTAGCAGAGTAACAATATACAGGTTCTCTCATTATTCTGACAAAGTTTCTGCATGTATCTTTTTCACTATATATGTTACAAAGATTTTTCCCTTTATTTATAGAAGTAGGGAGGGTTACAAGTGTGATTTGACAAATTGTGAAACTATCATTACCACCGCTATGGATAATAAATGCCTGATGTCTAATAAATATTAGGCAAATCATTATTGATTTTGGAGGCTAATGTGCCAGTTTCAGGGGCTGACTTATCTATTGGGAGGATGTGCCTCTAGCCGATGACTAGACTTAGGTGTTCTGTATCTATCCCCTGGGCAGCTCATTATATAACTTGAGCTTGCACTAAGAGCCTGGATTGCTGCTTAGATGCTGACTTGTATCCTAAGCTCACAACTAGCGAGCTAGCCTCCTTGCTAGGTGATAGCTCTTGTATAACTTGGGCCTCCTTCGGTTGGGTTTACCCTCTGTTAGACCTTTTATCGGTCCATTCTACCTTACTTTAGAATTACCCATAACATTAGCTCCTAACTCTCAGTTCGCTTTACAGATTGGGAGTTGTAACTTGCCGACAGTCTTCATTTGTAGTCTACAGTGTTGTCAAATCTTTGCATTCAGCCTATCGTATTGTCATTTCAGGCTTTAATCTTTTACTTTATTTGCATCAGGTCATACTTCCTGTTGTGCATGTTTTATAATCATCGGCGTGGCAGCCTTATTGTCTTCTGGACCATTCGATGGGGAACAGCCAGATATCTTATGGATTCTTTAGTAAGGCCAGACTGGTCTATATAAGGGATGAGAAGTCCTTCTTCTTTCTCCATGAAGTGATCTAATGGGTGCTTTGGTTAAGCCCCCCATATTTCTGATGGCTTAGATCTTTGGCAGAGTTCTACAAGGTGCGTATGGCTTGTTGAGATAGTTCTTCTTTGAGGATATTGGGAAGTTTTGTTATGGGAAGCTTCCATAGACAATTCCTTTTTAAAGATCCAAGGAAGTTTTGTTGCATTCCTCCATTCCCTCTCTATTTGATGTGTTGGATGACGTGGCTTCTTCCCTTTACTCCTTGGTTTCCTTGTGTGGCGAGCTAATTCGGTTAATTCCACCAAGTGCCCCAGAGTTGCTTGGTGAGGGAAGAGCTTTCAACTTGGGAGGAGTAGGAGAAAGAAGAGCTAGAACTGTCAAGCCTGCTCGTGGGGTCAGGCTCTAAAAGGCCCATTCCTCTTGTGTATTATGGTTGTGGGATTGTCGTGATTCAACTCTTTCTCAGTCAATTGTAGGCTTACTTTAATTTATACTTTTGAATCTTCATGTAAATTCACCTTGTTGAAAGAGGCTTTGTAATAAAATTTTTGTTTTGTTACTTTCCTAAGTGTGTCATGTTGAATGCTTCGTTTATCGAACAAGATAGCATACAAGCTTTTCATGAATAGATCCTCGTAATTAAACTGATGCTAGGTTAATAACCAATTGGTTACATGAATTTGTCTTAACTAAATAAATTTTAACATTAGAGTATCTCAGCTAGTAATACACCTTCAGGTCATGTGAGGGTTGCAAACAATAGGCCACACGAGAGCTATAAGCTATAGTTCGCAAGAGGTCTATGCCTTATCATAAACTAAGTATCAAGGTAGGCCACATAAGTGTTGTGCCTTGACTAGCATTAGATTGAATGCCCAGTGGGCGATTAGGTGTGCCCAAGCTGACACAAGTTAGAGTGCATAATGGGTGATTAGGTACGCCCAAATTAAGATAAGATTGTAGGTTCTGTGGGTGATTAGATGCACTCAAGTCGAGATAGGTACCTAATCGCCCAGGCCAAGATAGGTGCTTGTAGGTGATTAGGTGTGCTCAAGTTGAGACGAGATCGCAGGCCCGGTGGGTGATTAGGTGTGCCCAAGTCGAGATAGGTGCTTAGTACACAATTAGATACGCCCGAGTTCAGATGAGATTGCAGGCTCAATGGGCGATTAGGTGCACCTAGACCAAGAAAAGTGCTCAGTGGGCAATTATTAGGTACGCCTGTGCCCAAGCTGAGATAAGATCGAGGACTTGGTGGGTGATTAGATGCGCCCAAGCCGAGATAGGTACTTAGTAGGTGATTAGGTGCCCCTGAGCTGAGATGATATCATAGGCTCAATAAGCGATTAGGTATGCCCAGACTGAGATAGGTGCTTAATGGGTGATTAGGTGTGCCTAAGCTGAGATGAGATCCCAGGCTCGATGGGTGATTAGGTGTACCCAGGCCAAGATAGGTGCTTAGTGGATAATTAGGTATGCTTAAGCTGAGATGAGATCGCAGGCTTGGTGGGGGATTAGGTGTGCCCAGATCAAGATAAGTCTCAGTGGACAATTAAATACGCCTAAGTTCAAACGAAATCGTAGGCTCGGTGAACAATTAGGTGCGCCTAGGTTGAGATAGGTGCTCAGTGGGCAATTATTAGGTGCACTTGCACACGACCTAAGATGAGATCACAGGCCTGGTGGGCAATTAGATACGCCCAAGCTAAGATAGGTACTCAGTGGGTGATTAGGTGCCCCCAAGTTGAGATGAGATCATAGGCTCGATAGGCAATTAGGTATACCTAGGTCAAGATAAGTGCTCAGTGGGTGATTAGATGCGCCCAAGCTGAGACAAGATCATAGGCTCAGTGGGTGATTAACGATTATGTGCACCTGAGTTGAGACAAGATCATAAGCTTGATGGGTGATTAGGTGTGCCCAGGCTAAGATAGGTGCTCAGTGGATGATTAGGTGTGCCCGAGTTGAGACGAGATCATAGGCTCGATGGGCAATTAAGTGCACCTAGGCCAAGATAGGTGCTCAATCAGTGATTAAGAACATCTGAGCTCAGATGAGGTCGTAGGCTTAATAGGAGATTAGGTGCTCCTAGGTCGAGATAGGTGCTTAGTGGGTGATTAGGTGCACCCAAGCTGAGATGGGATCATAAGCTTGGTGAGCGATTAAGTGTGCTCAGGCTGAGATAGGTACTTACGAGTGATTAGGTGCACCTGAATTGGCATGAGGAATATGCCACATAAGGGCCGTGCCTTTAGAATATGAGGCCACATAAGAGCCGTGCCTTTAAGTATAAGGCCGTATGAGAGCTTAGCCTTTATTAACTCGAGTCGATCATGGTGTAGGTAGAAAGTTGTAGCTCATTGCTTGTGATCTTTGATCTTATAGATAGCTTGATGTACTTCTCGTTTTATCCACGACTCAAGTTTCTGCCAATATTTGATGTAATGATTACTGTCTCCAATGAACATTTCTACCAGGCTGGCAGGGATTTAATGCTAAGATGCGCCGAGCCATTAGATTATGGGTATTTGAGGAGTCTTGGATCCAACGGTCAGGTTGTGCATGATATAAATAAGGAAGACTTTCTTCTTTTTCATTAGTCATTTGAAATCTGGGGCTCATAGACTCTTTGTTCTCACTTTCTCTGCCAGTTGTGTGACCATCCATTACCGTTTTTAGCACTGTTCTAGCTTACTAGGCTTGCAGCCCAAATTCCAACCACTGAAAACCAACTTTGCCCACATTTCAGACCTCTTCTTCCGTTTAGCACAATGATTTTTCTTTTCCTGGCTCGTAGTTTCTAGGTTTTGGTATCGAGGTTCATGTGAGTTTTTACTTGTTTATTATCAAGAAAATCTAGAATGTCGGTTAATCTTTTACACTTTTCCCTTAACCATGTTTAGTTTATTCGGTTGGTCTATCAATAGACACTATGGTCTTTGATTGTTGTTTGAGTCTCCCGTTAGATTTTTCGAGCCTTTGTGGCCCAAAACTTGGGCCTCCCATATGTATGAGTTTGGGCCTTGGTGACTCGGGATGTATGCAATCCTTTGCATAGGATCTCTGTTAGGGTAAATTTTAGCATTAGGGTCGGTCTGCCTTCAACGACCTGACTACCTATTCTTCTTTTCTTGTGTAGATGTCTCCACCTTGTAGACGTCGCAGTCACCAAATAGGGAGCAGAGATACTGAATCTTCTGAAAGGGGTGACGTGTTGCTCCGTGTCATAGAGGAAGTGACCTCTAGGAGTGGAGAGGTAGTAGAGGAGTTCTTAGCTTGTTTTGGACCTGAGGGGGTTCTAGCTCACTCTCCCTTCATACATCATCCTTCAAGTGTCAAGCTTATCGATCTTGAAGTGATAACTCAATTATATCATTTTTCGAAAGGTATTGTATCCTAGCCCCTTCTCATGATGACCATGTCACTCATCCTCCTTCAAAGTTCATAGCAATCAGCATCCAACATCTTGGTGTCAAATTCAAATTTCCGATTCCCCCTTATATAATTGATTTTTTGAATGAGCTAAGACTCTCCCCTTCTCAGCTAACTCCAAATTCATACTCCAGTTTGACTTCCTTAGTGCTCGTCTATCTTAGAAACGGCTTTCCCCTCCTTTGGCTAAAGTCCTTTGCAACCTTTATAGCATCAAGAGCATCGGACTCCAAGAAGGGATTTGCTACCTTGCAGTCCGTGTATCAAAGTACAAGAAAATTTTACCATAAGAGGATGCTAAAGGGAAGTCCAATGTGGGAAGTTATAAGACTCGATGATTTTATGTTTTATGCCCATCCTTTCATCACCTTCGCAACTTCTCATTTGTGTTGAATCCTGGTGAGCGAGCTAGAGGGGTGCAGGTTAATTTTGGCACTCCATTTTATTTTTCTTCTAATATAATGTTCTATTATATTTTTTGCAGATGGTGTTGGGAAAGAGAAGCCATAGCTAAGAACGAAGGAGATCGAGGTGCTTGACCATTTCACTGCTTCCAAAGATTTTTAGAATGACCTGAAATTCAACGAAGAGCTTCTGCGATCACAAGGACTCTCTCTTGCACTTGACAAAAAGCTTCTTGACAGTTCGCAGATCAGAGAGGTCGCTCCAGCAGACTTTGAGGAGCAGAGAGATATGGGGAGACTTAATCTTACCAGACCCCCTCCTAAAACTAGGTTAAAACTTGACACCATTCCAGCTCTTGGCTAGGTTAATCATCCTTCCTCCTTAGCGGTTGTAAAGGAGATTTTGTTGGCATCGACCCCTATTTCACAACTAGAATCATTTGAAGTCGTGAGAGGGATGATGAGATCTCTCGGTTGTAGGGAAAAATCTTCAGACAAGTCGCCCCTCCAAGAAACAATAAACTTACAAAGGGAAGGAGATTGCTGTCAGTTCAAAAGAAGAGTTCGAGGACACTCTAAGGGACTTGTCCGAAAAGTTGGGTCCTCAGACACTGATATACTATAACTTTCTTCATAGACATATGGGCTAAGTTTTGGGGACCCATATAAAAGCATTAGAGGATGAGAAGATGCGTGGAGACACCTTGGCAAGCATAATAGTTCGTCATCATCTGCTGGTTGGTATCATTCTTTCCCAACTTTTCTTGTTCCTCGATGGGAAACCTAACTATTTTAGTCTTTTTTCTTTAAGGTGCATTGAAAGCATTGAAGTTAAGAGATGACATTGTAATCTCGGAAGAGGAGTGGAGTAAGTTTTAAAGTGATCTGGCCGTTATGATTATAGAAGTAATAGAGCTCAGGACAAGATTGGAATACTCTAAGACCCAGCTGCGAGGTGTGAGGCTGCAAAAAAGGAGGCCAAGGATGCATTGCTTCGTAAGATGACCAACTTGATCTCGAGACTCCACAAAGTCATTGACGAGCTGAAGTAGTTCCAAGGTGAGCTGGAAATAGCTGCAGGATAGGTTGAGGTCACAAAAAAGAAAGAGGAAGCTACCAGGAAGAGGGTAGCTTGAGCTAAAGAGAGGGTTACATGAGCTGAAGAAGAGATTGCTTAAGTTAGAGTGGAGACTGCAGCCATGGTCGTGTAGGCTGAAGATGCAGCAATTTCTGACACCACTGATGGCTTTCTGTTTACTTTGTAATGCTAACACCCAGAGATGGATTTCACATTTTTTGGTGGAGACGTTGAGGCAATCATCTGGCATTTTGTAGAGAATGTGAAGGTAACTTCGGCCCCCGATGCAGAGATTAGCGGTGGAGGTCCTCTTACTCAAGGTGACATTCAAGTTGAGGGTAGCTCACTGGTCGAAGAAAGAGCCATGGCAGGGACTAAAAGACAGATGATAGAGAATTTACCTAGACCCCCTATTAGTCCTTTAGCTTGTCAAGATGCACCTGAGCCCCTGGCCTTTTCATAGATAGTGTCATTGTGCCCTTGCCCTATACTCTTATTTTGTAGCACCTCAGACATATTCTAATTAAATGACTGCCTGTAAAGATAGTTATTATTTTTACAATGAACTTGTATGAATCATTTATCTTGAGATGAATTTGTTTAAATCAATTATTCATTCTGATCGATTAACTCTTCTAGATTTTTACTAAGTCAAAACATCTGAACACTCTGTTAGTAAATCATAGCTTCATGTCCGAACGCTAGGTTAGTCGGTAATGACTTCCATAGCTGCTAAGACGGCTGGCTGAATTAGTAACTTGAATGCAATTTAAATGTGTTATAGTCACATTTATTTTGAGATTGGCTTGCCCCAAGAATAATGTTTTAAAGATATGTTGAAGAATTTGCATAAAATAGGAGAACTTTAGGCATTTTTATTGAGATTAGAGTAATGGTACATTTTATTAGTAGAACTCGGCACTACAAAACGGGTTGGCAAAAGCCCAAATGGAGCTGAGTCTGACAAAAGGATGAGTTTGCCAGGTCGTGAGGTTGCTAAAAAGACTCCAGCTCATTGAAGACTTGAGCTCGTTGGCCGAACTAGCTCGAAGTCGCGAGCTAGTGGCATCCTTAGCGTATAAGTTCAAGTTCGCTAGGACGAAGTCCTCCCCTATCGGAAGCTCGTTGAGGTTGAGCATAAGGCCAATAGATAACTTGCACTACCATTTTACCAAATGTGGCCATCGGGTCCCATGATGAAAGTAACCTATGGAAGCCAGTTTATAATACCCTAGGTAGTCTTATACATTTAATATTTGATGTAATAGATATATAGTTAATTTAGTTCCATTTGTACCCCCATGCTTCTATAAATGGGAGGTTGGAATCTTTATAAAGAGGGTAATAAGATACTAACAGAGGCTTTGCCAGAATCCATAGTCGAAACTTTGTAGAACTCTTTCAATATAATAAAACATCTTTGTGGACGTAGGGTCCGGTTCCGTCCAGATTTGGTTAAACCTTGGCATGTTTCTTTTTTCTCCTACTTCTTCTAACCGTCAAGTACCTTTCTATAGCTCAAACAACCGAGAAACAGATTGGGTCTTGCAAAAACCCCCCCAGTTGGTCGAATTTGGGTCTGACCGAAATCCATTGTCAGTAGTACAAAATTACATAACTAAGCTTGAACTTATTGATAATATGGCCAAAGGTGCTTGGCATTCCATGCTCGAGGAATTTCAGTCCCTTCTACATTTGTCAAGCTGTATGCTCCGTTACCTAAATTCTCCTTTATTACGTACGGGCCTTCCCAATTTGGACCTAATGTTTCTTCGCTGGGTTTGTGAGCTCTGAGTAAGATGAGGGACAACATGAGGTCACCCGTTCTGTAGTTTTGAACTTGGACCTTTTGGTTATAATAACTTGAGACCTACTATTAGTAGGTTGTGATCCTGAGGCAAGTCACATCCCTTGCTTCTTCAACAAGGTCGAGATTCATAGCAAGCAGTTTGTTACTATCCCTTGAATTGAAAGTGGCCTTTTGGTGCAAAGTTACTTCAAATTCTACCAGTATCATGGCTTCAGATCTGTAAACCACTAAGAAAGGAGTCTCTACTATGGTATTGTGAGCTATAGTATGGCAAGCCTAAAGTACTTTTGGCAGCTTTTCTACCCATGCTCCCTTCTTGGCCTTTAGTTTTATCTTCAAGATCTATTTGATAATCTTGTTTATGGCCTCAACCTACCCATTGGCATAAGGATGGTTTACTGCTGAGAAGCTTTTACAATCCTGAGGTCATTATAGAAATTAATGAACTACTCGCTACTAAACTGAGTTCCATTGTCTGTTATGATTTGTTGAAGGATCCTGAACCTACGAATGATGTTGTTCCAGACAAATTTCTCAATTTCGAAAGAGGAGATTTCAGCCAATTCTTTTGCCTCTGCCCCACTTTGTAAAGTAGTTAACAGCCACTCGCATATTTGTAGCTCGTATGACCTGTGGGGAGAGGTCCGATCAAATCAATTCCTCATATTACAAAGGGCCAAGGGTTGACCATTTGTTAAAGGTAGGCTGGAGGAGCGCGGGAGACCTTAGTGAACCTTTGGCATTTATCACATCGTCTAGCAAGGTTGATTGTGTCCTACTTCATAGTTGGCCAGTAAAACCCCTGTTATAGTGCTTTTTGAGCTAGAGATAGCCCCCCAGCATGGTGTCCATAATGTCTAGCGTGAATTTCCTCCAAGACAGTGTCACATTCAGGGCCATCGATGCCTCTGAGGAGTGAAGCTGAAAAGCCCCTTCTATAAAGCATGTCATTGATGATACAATATCTAGCAACTCGAGCTCGCACACGACATGCTTCTAACTTGTCTTCTGGTAGCTCGCCATTTTGCAAGTGTCTAAAGACTAGGCTTATCTAGGAGCTTTATGCCACAACAGTTGTTATCACGATGTCTTTCTATTCGATGCTTGATGATAGAAGAGTTTCCACCGGGATCACACTTGAGAAATCTGCATCTTTGGTTGCAGCCAAGTGAGTTAGTGCATCTGCATGTGCATTTTGAGCTTGTGGGACCTGACCAATCTTGTACTTCTAAAAATTGTTAAGTAATTCTTGAACCTTTTAGAGGTAGATGGCCATCTTTGATCCCTTTGTTTGATACCGTCCTTTATGTGACAAACAACGAGCTGAAAGTCAATGAAGATCTTCAAGTTTTTAGCTTGTACCTCCCTTGCTAGGCAAAGTCCTATAAGCAATGTTTCATATTCTGCTTCGTTATTGGTAGCTCGAAATTCGAATCTTAACATGTAGAGGATTTTGCATCCTTCTGGGCTGATTAAAAGTATTCTTGCCCCTGCCTTCTACTCACAAGAGGACCCATCTATGCAAAGTTCCCACCATGGGCTTTCTAAAGTCTCCACTTCCTTTTCTATTGATCCGGTAAATTCTATGATGAAGTCCACTAATGCTTACCCCTTGATCGCCAACCTTGGCTTATATTGGATGTCGAATTGGGCTAGCTCGGTGGCCCACTTGAGCAAATGACTTAAGGTGTTAGTATTTTGCAAAGTCTACCTCAACGGGTACTGGGTGAGCACATCTATAGTATGCTCTTGAAAGTAAGGTTGTAGTTTCCGAGAAGTGATCATGAGACAGTAAGCAAGCTTTTCCATGGGTGTATAATTCTCCTTCGCGTTCAACAGCCTTTTACTCAAGTAGTAAACTAGGAGTTGGGCCCCATTTTCATCCCGAACAATGGCTGCACTGATAGCATGCTAGGATACTCCTAAGTAGAGAGTGAGCTTCTCACCTTCATGTAACTTGGATAGCAATGGAGCTCGACCCATATATTCTTTCAAGTGCTGAAAAGTGGTCTTGCACTCTTCAGTCCATTCAAAGCTTTTGGCTTTCCTCAGGGTATCAAAAAATGGCTTGCATCTGTCTGTTGCCTTGGAAATGAATCTACTCAGTGCTGCAACTCAACCAATTAGACTTTGCACGTCCTTGACCCCGGTCGAGGACCTCATGTTGATGAGTGCCTTGATCTTTTCTATGTTTGCTTCAATTCCCTTACTGTTAACCATAAACTCGAGGAATTTTCCTGAGGACACTCCAAATGAGTACTTAAGTGGATTTAGTTTCATCTAGTACTTTCTTAAAATTTGAAACACCTCATCAAGGTCCTTCATCTGATCCCTGACCTGTTTGGACTTCACGAGCATATCATCCATGTAGACCTCCATGGTCTTCCTAATTTGTTCTTTGAACATCATATTGACCAGCCACTAGTAGGTTGCTCTTGTGTTTTTTACCCCGAAAGGCATCACCTTATAGCAATATAATCCACGATCTGTGATGAATGAGGTGTGCTCCTTATCTTGGGGCTCCATGGGTATTTGGTCATACCCCAAGTAAGCATCCATGAAGCTGAGGAGCTGGTGCTTAGCTGTTGTATCAACGAGCTGGTCAATTTTGGGCAAAGGGAAGCTATCTTTATTAAGGTTAGTGAAGTCAATGCACGTTCTCCATTTTCCCTTTTTCTTTTTCACCAATACAGGATTAGCCACCCAGGTTGGGTTGTGGACCTCTTGGATGAACTTGTTGGCCAGAAGTTTATCCACTTCTTCCTTTAGAGCACTAGAGTGCTTAGCCATCATTGGCCTCCTCTTTTAACGAATCGGTTGATGGTGAGGATCAATATTCAGCTTGTGCGACATAACCTTGGGGTCAATCCCCACCATATCTTCCTGATTCCAAGCAAAAATGTCCAGATTCGCCTTGAGGAAATCAGCGAGCTAGGTCTTCACTTTAGGAGGCAAGTTTTTCCCTAACTAGAAGCATCTCTCAGGGTCAACTTTGCTGACTCGCACCTTTTCGTGTTCCTCTATGGGCTCGATTTCTCTGTCTATATCCAGGTCACGGGGGTCGAGGTTGTAACTGACTCCCACTATGCTTGGAGCTCAGGATTCTGGACAAGAGACCACGTCAACTCTCTTTTCTCTTTCCCCCATCTTGACGGCATCTTCGTAACATCGTCGGGCCGTATATTGCTCGTCTCGCACACATCTGACCCCATTAAGGATTGGGAATCGCACCATCAGTGTTTTGGTAAACATGACCATATCTAAGTCATTCAGTGCCAATTGCCCCAACACTATATTATACGTCAAGGGGCAGTCAACAATCAATAAATCAGACAGGACAGTAGCTTGGCGTTCTGAGTCCCCTATAGTGATAGGGAGCCTAACCTGTCCTACTGGAAATATCGCATTCCTTGTGAAGCCAAAAAAAGCCTCAAGTGAAGGCTTCAAATGACTTTTGCTCAATCTCATTTGTTCAAAACACCTTTTATACATAACATTTACTAAGCTGTTAATATCTAGCATGATTCTTCATACTTCAAAATTGCTAACCTTAGCCCGTATCACCAGAGCGTCGTTGTGGGGGAATTAGATTCCTTGCATGTCATCATCTACAAAAATGACGCATTTAGAAGCAGTCCTGGCTCTCTTGGCGAATCTCCCAGATTCACAACCTGCGAATAAGACATAGCTTGCACTCCGCACATAGCATTCATGTGACTTACGTGAAGTTAAAATTCAATTAATTTGAAATTAAATTTATAAAAAATTTCATATATGAATCTAATTTTAAATAAATTAATATCTTTTTTATGATTTGAAATTCAATAAGCAATATTTCAATATTGTAGGAATGGATAGAAATCCTGCAGAAATTACGTGCCATGAAGTAAAACTTACCACTCCTCCTCATGCTAAAGGCAGATTTTTTTTATGATTTGAAATTCAATAAGCAATATTTCAATATTGTAGGAATGGATAGAAATCCTGCAGAAATTACATGCCATGAAGTAAAACTTACCACTCGTCCTCATGCTAAAGGCAGACAAACTGTGCGTTGGGGGGGGGGGGGGGCCCAAAAGGGGCTCCCAAAAGGAACCCCGAACCCCATTTTACCCACAAAATCTGCCATCTTTTTTTGCCCTTTACC
>JANHAO010020350.1:0-12884 GCA_026873985.1 Saraca asoca | reverse complement strand
TGATTTTCTAGTTCATACATCGATGTAACGTCGATTATGGTCTGTTATTAACTAATCCATCGATGTGACTTCGATGTAAAATGTGTTCTTTGAGACTGTACATCGATTTATAAATCGAAGTAGTCAATTTTTCAAACCTTCAGTAAGGATTTTTAGTCGATACATTGAAGTGACGTCGATTTAAATATTGAGATTTTTCTTCATACATCGAAGTAACGTTGATTTAACTATGATTTTTGACCAAAAATATCGAAGTAACTCTAATTTGATTATGAATATTTTTCACAGTTCTTTAGTATATCGATGTTACATCAAAGTATGCAATAGAAACTTTCTTTTAAAGAGTGTTTTCATATTTTAACATTTTTTATACTTCATCTTCAAAAAATAGCTGTATCGAGCACTGTTTCAGTCTATACATTGAATCCTATTGAAACATGAACTTCTTATAACACTTGATCTTGAATTTCTCCATTGTTCTTCATTGTTCCTGAATCAAGGATTCCTAAAAAATGAGTTTAACATACTAAAACATATAGTTAGTTCAAAATTGCTTTTTCAACATTCAAAACTAGTAATATTAGTATAGCTTTAGGCTAACAATCTCCCCCTTTTTGATGTTGAAAAATAATTTTGTAATAAAATGAAGCTATAAGGCTTTTATCTACCTTTGACTTGTAGCCTATTTTTCATGCCCAAAATGATATTTTTAGCTCAGGAAGTCTTCATATAAATGTGTCTTTATGTTTTAGGTTCCATTTGGGCCTGGTTCACCTCATTTGGACCTCTATAACTCAAGTTATGGCTTGTTGAATGCTCGGAGGTCAGGCTACCAGGGACAGGGCTGGATAACATTCTGATTCTAAATTGAGCTCCAATTTTGGATGACCAATTTGTGATTCAGCTTTTGTAGTCTTCATGAAAGTTGTAGATCTATCTCCTAGCTTTCTTGCAAAATAGGAATCACATCGTTGGATAAGCGTAGCTCAAGTTATAACTAAAATACAGAAACTGCTCAAAATGGCCAATTATGCAGAATTTTGTAAAATGAATCTAGTTAACACCAAATCACAAATACACACTAACATAGCTGGAAACATGTCATTTTAGACCTTAAAATGCTAAGTATGAGGACAAATAAATGCATAAAATATTGTGTTATCAGTGATCTCTTATCATTTTTAATTTCTATCAACACTACATTTTAGGGTTTCTATGCAAATAACTTGACATTTAATTACATGATTACTATGGAATAAAATTAATGATATAGGAATGCTTACCAGGTCCTACTGCACTAGAGGGTAGCTCACGATCAGTCGGAGTGTCACCGACGTGCTGGTTTTTGAGCTTTGGCCAAATGGCTACTCCAAAATGGGAAAAAGAGGCTTGCTATTGCCAACCCATTTTCGGCACTTGGAAGATGGTTAGAAGAGCTCACCGGTTGAGTGGAGAGGCCGCTAGTGATAGGGAGTTGAATCAAAGAAGAAAATGGAAGAGAATGAGAGATGGAAGCTCTCGGCCGGCTATAACAAAACGGAGTGCTGAAGAAGAAGGAAAATGGTGCATGGCTTCACCAGTGGTTGCCAGAATTTGGTCGGCGTGATGAATGAAGGCTAAATGGCAGGGAGTGGCATCAGGCGGTGGATGGTGAGGAAGCTTCGGGAAATAGAGGAAGGGAATGCATAGACGAAGAAAAAAAGGTCTTAGCAAAATTTTTATATAAGAAATCAAACAGAAAAATTTGCATTTTTGCCCCAAAATTATGCACCATCTCCAATTTTACCCCATTGAAAATAAAACTCCTCATTTTAGTCCTTGCAGAAGCTTTTCATTTTAGTCTTCCTTTTTTTTAAGGTATTACAAACTGTGATTGAATAAATTTGATTGCTAAAGAATCCAAATACAATATGGCAACCACAACCTTCGATCGCAAAAAGTTTCTTAAACTAATACAAAATTTTTGCAGTTGGCAACTACATGGTGATTAAATAGCCATTAAAATTCTTGCCACTGAACCATTTTGATCACTAATTTGGTGGCTAATTTCTTAAACATATTATATTTTCTGTTCTTAGCTAATCAGTTGCAAAGTAGTCTCAGTTCGGTAGCCATTAGCGACTGAAAAATTTCGATCGCTAGTTTTGGTGGCTAAAATCCTTTTCTTTTGTAGTGTGTGAGGTTCACATCTTTTCCAAGTTAGGTGAAATTTATAACATCTTTGAATGAAGTGTTGGGAAAAAGCACTTTTCACATTAGATGAGTGGGTAGTCTTTGCTTTCTAATTGGCTTTATTTTCTAGTATAAACTACTTTGCTATGTCTACTAGCTAAGTTGCAACCCTGAAAAGCCCACTCACACAATCATACAATCTAACAACTATTGTTAGATTGTATGACTGTATGGGTGGGCTTTTCAGGGTTTAAACTTGGCTAGTAGACATAGAAAAGTACTTTAGGATTAGGAGATGGTTACATAATAGTAGCTTTAGAATTTAGATACATATTTAGAATTAGGTGTAGATTTAGGTAAAGAGTTTTAAGACTCAAAAGCTATTTTAAATATGATTAAACTCAATAGTTCTAATAAATGGGTATTTTAGTACTTTCATTAAGAAAACACAAATGCAAGAATAAGATAACTAGAAAACTATTATTTGTGATTGCTGTTATCAGTCAACTTATTAAGTTAGGAATGCCTAAATGTACTTGAGAGGAACCTATTATTGTAATTATGTTTATGGACGCGATAAGTGTATAAAGCCCATGTCACTATGAATGGTATTGGAACCTAAGCCATACCACTAGATACGTATGTTATGTTTCAGTCCTCATATTCCTATCTTAATATATCAGTGCATGGATTATGTGTATGATTGAACACTTGTAGAGCAGTCAAGTGAATCTCATAACTTCACTATATGGGTCATGCCTTCTGATTGGCTGATGCATTAAATTGAGGTTACTATAACAAGTGGCTTAGAAATCCTCTTACCTTAGTGTTCAAGATTTATGTGATATAATGATATGGATATCATATGCATGAGTAAGTAATGTAAATATGATGTATGATATAACATAAAATTGTATAAATAAGAAATGAACTATGATAGAAATAGGTTTAGAATGATCACATTATAACAATATGAGTATTTTAAGAATTGATGTTTATTTGCAAGATTAGATACTAACTTGTTTTAGTTAACAAATAAGTAGATTAGACCCATTTATATGTACATATATTTCTATTTGAACATCACTGTTGAATTCTCTTTTATTATGTGAAAATAAATGCAGGTGTTGTGTATGTATATGAGTGTGTGTATATGATTATGGATGCATGTGCAGTACATTTAGGTAAGTATATGTATATGTATAAGTATATTGTAACACCCCCATAAGTTTAACCTAAATGGACTTAGAAACGAGTCCGATAGGTTGGCACAAAGGTCAAGTGGTCGACCTTAAGGTGGATCACTTGGTTGACTGGCCTTAGTGAACTGATCAATTGGTCTAATCGATTAACCAAATCCTATAAACCGATTCAAATGCTCAACTGAATCCAACATACTGATCAATCGACTAATAGTAGGTTGGATAAAACCTTGGATGCATAGATTTTAGGAAATCAAAATCCTAGTGCATCCAAAAACTCTCTAAAGGCTGAAACCTTACTATGAAAGGTTCTTCTTGCATCTTTGATCTAGATATGAAAAATAAATGTAACTTGATCAAATTGAAAGCTAGATCTAGCTTAATTCATTCACTCATCTCAAATCCTAAATTTCTATCAGTAAATTTTGTTTGTTTTTATGAGAGTCTGCAATAGTGACAACCTAAGCCTTACAGTTATTTGAACTGATGATCTAGGAATGTCCACAGAGGTTCTTTCTATTGGATGAGTGGGAGATTATGCTTTAATTGTTTTCTTTTTATTAGAAATTATGTATATGTATATATTTTTAAAATTTTGCCAAAGTTTTCTATGTGCTAGAATATTAAAAGGGTTTAGGATATGTAATAAACAATGAGAAAGCTTCAAAATAAGTTATGAGCATGAAAGGATACATCTTAAGATATGTAAATGAAATGGTTTCATATTATGTTAAGGAATTATGAATGATCATAAAATGATAAAGAAAACCATAGTTTACTTTATAATTTAGGATATATGTGCTACATGATTTTTTGTTTTATAAAATTGTTTGTAAAGTATGTGTAAGTGGGCCAAGCACATGACTTAACATAAGTTAGAACATAGCTTTAGTCAAATATTTTTTAAAAATTTGACTTTTCATAATTTTCATATTTTTCAAAACTTTCAAGATTTAAATAATTCATCCATTTAATGTGAGATGATAACATGAGATAACATAGTTAAAGTGAAGTAAATTATTTTAACATGAGATGATAGCATAGAGGTGACAGATAGATCTAGTAAGGGTAGAATGATAATTTCCTTATGGAAATTCCAGGAATTGATAGTTTGATGAAAGAGATATTTGTATATATGAATGGTACAAAGTAAGAAGGGGAAACCTATGTGCACTAGAAAGATGAAACATGTTAGCCTAGGTTACTTTAGATACATATCTTCCTTAGTTTTAATGCTAAAAAACAATTTTATCTGACAGTACACTTTAATGTTTTTGATTTGTTTTGCAAATTCAAAGGAAGTGATTCAAGAGATTCAAAAATAGATTTAGGAATTATTTTTATTTTTATAGGATCTTTTGTAAATGAATTTAAATGAGATTTCATTTAATTATTTCTAACGAATATAGTGAGATACAAGTAAACCACTTGAAGATATTTTTCAAACAAAGTCCTTTTGAAGATCTTCTCACAAGCATAAATTTCATAAAACTATTTTTTACCTTATGAATTGATTCAAGAACTTATTCACTAGAGAACTTGTAAAAAAAAATCATATTAAAATTGATGCATCAATTAATTCATGGAGAAAGGTTTTGAAAAATACTTTTTTACCGAAAGTTAGAAATTTTTCCTGAATCGATTCAAGACCTAATGTCAAAGGATTGAGATTCAATTACCAAATTGATTCATTATTTGTAACATCTTTGAATCGATTCATGAATCGATTCACCAACTAAAAGTTAGTTATTCTATTACTGTCGGTTACAACAGTTATGAAAGCCTAATTGCCTTCAGTTTTTTAATGGATTAAATAGTTTTCTTCCTCCTTCAAGTGCAAAACTCTCTAAGGAAATTGAGCAAAATAAGATTGGGTCTCATCTCACTAATTTTCTTAAATCATTCAAGAAATATTGAATCAAAGCTCTACAAAATTCATCTTGGCTATTTAAGATTTCATCTTAAATTGTTCGTATTATATTCTCTACTTTACTTTTATTTGTTTCATCTTTATTTTTCTTTTAAGGTTTCTAAGTTGATAGAAATCTTGTATAGGTTAGCAAGAGCCTATTTTAATTCTTATGGTTTTTCTTAGGTTAGCAAGAGCCTGGTATAATTCTTGTATTTGTTTTTGAATTGGCCCTTCAGGAACCTTTTTCAATCCTAATAATTTTCTTAATGAAGTGGTCTTCTAGTTGAGAAATGATCTAGTGGAGTAGACTTAAATTGTGGTTTCAATTCAAGTTGAATCACTTTAAAAATCTGTGTCATTAATCTTTCCTTTTACTCCTATATCAAAAATCTTGCTGCACAATTAACTATTCAGCTATCTACATATTAGATTGATTAATTGTCTACTGTACCTCTCATTTTAAGACAATAAATTACAATCTTATTAAATAGAAAAGAAGAACTCATATTAAATAAAAGTGTATGTATATTTCTCTAAAGGAATAAGGGCAAGATCCATGATTTTACATCTTTTACTAAGACCATTAGTTAGTATCTGAGCTTTAGCTCTTAATTAGGGATGACAATTTTACCCATATACCCATTTACCCATGGATATTTGCCTATGATAGACGAATATGAGTATGAAAAAAATTATTCACAAGCAGGTGTGGGTATGAAAATCATACCTATAATAGGTATGGATATAGGTATGGGTATGAGAAAATATCCATACCCATAACCGTTTGCCCATTTAAATAAAAATAATTTTTTTTATATAAACACTACTTGAAACGACATTATATTAAGAATTGTATAAATAGTTTTTTATTTTAAAACTATAATATTTGTTGCCACTCTTCAAGTCTTCTTCAACTTGGGACTTTGTAGGAGTCAACCTTGACCATTATATGAACTTGCGATTGTAAGGAATGGAACTTTGTGAATTATGGTGTATTTTGGAACTTTGAATTGAAAGTTTGAAACTTTGTATTATGCTTCATGGATGTAATTTTGCCAATATTTGGCATATGTTGTTGTATATGTGACGACTAATGTGGATGTAATTTTGGCCGATGTTTGGTATAGTTAGATTTATATGGATTTATATTGTATGTGTGATGTAATTTGGAACAAATAGGTTAGATTTGTGAATTTATTTTGTAGTTAGAAACTCTGAATTATTGTTATGATTTTGATGAAAAAAAACTTAGAAATGCTTTTTTTTTAAAAAAAATCTGGCAGGTATACCCACAGGTGCAAACCTCTACCCAAACCCACTATAGTATTTGCAGGTATGAGCAGGGTATGGGTAAGGAATTTTCTGGCAGGTACGGGTATGGATATTGACATACCCACTTGAATCCGACCCATTTCCATCCATGCTCTTGATACACCTAAATTTTTCCTTGAAAAATGTGGATTCTAATTACTTTTTGTTGCCTGAATGTTCACTAATGTCCAAACTTCTTGGTTTCAATAGGGAACACTATACCTATTAGAAGCAAAAGATGAAAGATTTTATTGAGGCTATAGATGTGGATATGTAAGACTTGGTTGAAGAAAGTTATGAACCTTTTAGGACAATAATCAATGGTGATGTAGAACTTAAACCTAAGTCACTCTAGATAGAAAATGAGAGAAAGAAACATTTGCTTACTGCTAAAGTAAAATAGATAATCTCAAATTCTTTGTCACCTAATGAGTATGAAAGGATCTTAAACTATTCTACTGCTAAGGAAATTTTGGACACATTAGAGATTGCACATGTAGGCACCTCACAGGTTAAGGCTTCTAAGGTGCATGTTCTTGTGTCACAATATGAAATATTTAAAATGGAGAAAGATGAGTCAATTAAGGATTGAATCCAAAGATTCACTGCAATTACTAACCATTTAACTTTGCTTGGTAGAAAGTTTGAAAATGCAGATTTTGTTCATAAAATTCTATGGTCTTTAACTAAAGATTAGTAGCCCAAAGTTATTACAATTAAAGAGTCATTAAAGATAGGCATCCCTATAGTTCAAGAGATTTTTGGCAATCTTAAAGAGAATGAGCTAGAATTAAGAATATACAAAAAGAATGGGGATGATAGAAAGAAAAAGACTGTAGCACTTAAAGTTATAGAATCAGATGAAAGAGAATCTAAAATTGATGTAGATATAATTAATAAAGAAGATATGGCATTACTGAGTAAAAAACTGCAGAGAATCTTAAAAGTGAAGAAGAACAAAGAAAAGAGAAAATTAGCATTAGAAAGAAGAAATAATACGAAGACTGAGCAGGGGAATTCAATCAGCACTGTACCTACTTGCTTTGAATGTAAAAGACCTGGACATATTAAGCCAGGTTGCCAGTTTACTTGAAGAAGCAACTAGAGAATGAGAGAAAGAAGAAGAGACAATCCTACAAGGAGTCTAATTTTGCTGTTTGGGATGATGAAGAGGCTAATATGACTGATGAAGAAGAATTAGAGGATGATGCCTTGTTATGCCTTATGACTAAACACAATGATAATTTTGAGGATAGTGATGAATCCAGTGATGAGTCTGAGAGAGATTTTAATGAAGATAGTGATGATGAAGATTTAGATGATCTATCTGTTAGATTGTTTGACTCATTAGTGGAAACTGTTAGCGTAGATTACTCTAGCTATATATTTTCCTTGGTTTTAATGTTCAAAAACAATTTTATCTAACAATATATTTTTGTGTTTTTCATTTGTCTTGTAGGTTCAAAGAAAAGTGATTTAAGAGATCCAAGAATAATTTTAGGAATCATTTTTTTCAATAAGATCTTTTGTAAATGAGTTCAAATGATATTTGATCCAAATATTTTAACTAAATAATGAGGTAAATTCAAATCACTTGAAGAAAATAATTTCTCAAAAGAACAGATTTTATAAAACTATTTTTCACTTCATGAATCGATTTCCACATTAATGTATTGAAGAACTTATGAAAAATTCATATCAGAATCGAAGTAGCAATCGATTTTTGAAACAACAATTTAAAAAGTTCTTTTTACCGAAGGTTGGAAATTTTGGCTAAATCAATACAGTAATTGATTATAGTTCTACTCATAACAAACTGAACTTTAATTACTACACCAATTAGTTAGTTATAACCATCTTGAATTGATGCCATAATTGATTCAACAATGAAAAATCAATTATTATGTTATAGAAAGTTACAACCGTTATAAAATTCCAATTATATTTATTCTTCAACAAGTTTTTATAATTTTCTTCATCTTTCAAGTGTAGAAACTTCTAAGAAAAGTGCTACACAAGATTTCTCTTTACCTTATCAAGTTTCTAAGATCTAACCAAGATTTGTTTAATCAAAGGTCAATTAAATTCATCTTTGATTGTTTGAGATTTCATCTCAAACCTATGGCATCTCAAACTTATGGCACTGTATTTTACAATTCTTCTTATTTCTATTTTTCTACTTGAGATTTCTAGGGATTTAGAAATCTTATCTAGGTTAGCAATAGTCTATTATAATTTCTTATATTTTTGTTTAGGTTTAGAAGAGCCTGTTTATAATTCTTTTAGCTTAGTAAAAAACTTGTGTAATTTCTTGTGTTTTTTTTTTATGTAAAATGGGATTTTAAGAGCTTGGTAAATCCTAATAGTTTTCTTTTAATTGAAAAGGTCTTGTGATTGAGAAAAATCAAGTGGAGTAGACTTGAATTACGATTTTAATTCAAGTTGAACCACTTTAAAAATCTATATTTTCAACTTGTTTTTCTATATCTATATCTTGTTGCTAAATTGTTATTTTTGCTATCTACACATTTATTGATTATTAATCTATTGTATATCTTAATAAAAGAAGAATTAATATTAGATAAATGTGTATATAAATTCTCCAATGAGAAAAGGGTAAGATCCAATTGTTTCTAATTATTTTCTGCATTTTATTCTTTTACTGGGACTATCAGTTGGTATCAGAGCTTTGGCTCTTAATACATTTGTATTTTTTTTTTTTTGAAAAATATGGATTCTAATTACTTTTTGTTGCCTGAATGTCCACCAATGCACAAACCTCCTGGTTTCAATGGGAACATTATACCTATTAAAAGTAGAAGATGAGAGATTTTACTGAGCCTACAGATGTGGATATATGGGAGTTGGTAGAAGAAGGCCATAAACCCCCTAGGATTATAACAATGGTGATGTAGAACTAAAACCTAAGTCACTTTGGACAAAAAATGAAAGAAAGAAACACTTGCGTACTGCTAAAGCAAAATAGATGATTTCAAATTCCTTGTTACCAAATGAATATGAAAGAATCTCAAACTGTTCTATTGCTAAGCAAATTTGGGACACACTAGAGATTGCACATATAGGCACTTCACAAGTTAAGGCTTCAAAGGTTCGTGTTCTTATGTCACAATATGAAATGTTCAAAATGGAGGAAGGTGAGTTTATTAAAGATTTAATTTAGAGATTTACTACTATTACTAACCATTTAACTTTGCTTGGTAGAAAGTTTGAAAATGCAGATCTTGTTCATAAAATTCTATGGTCTTTGACTAAATAGTCATAGCCCAAGGTTACTGTAATCAAAGAATCGTTGAAGATAGGTATCCCTATAGTTCAAGAGTTGTTTGGCAATCTTAAGGAGTATGAGCTTGAATTAAGATGATACAAAAGGAATGGGGATAATGAAAAGAAAAAGACTCTTACACTTAAAGTTGTAGAATCATATGAAGGAGAATCTGAAACTGATATAGATATAATTAATGAAGAAGATGTGGATTTACTAAGAAAAAACCTGTAGAGAATTTTAAGAGACAAGAAGAACAAAGAAAGAAGAAAAATAGCAGCACAAAGAAAGAACAATACTAAGATGGAACAAGGGAGTTCAGTCAGCACTATCCCTACTTGCTTTGAATGTAAAAAAACCTAGACATATCAAGCTAGATTTTCTAGTTTATTTGAAGAAACAACTGAAAAATGAGAGAAAGAAGAAAAGGTAATCCTATAAAAAGTTTAACTTTTCTATTTGGGATGATGAAGAGCCTCACGCAGCTGATGAAGATGAATCAGAAGATGATGCCTTATTATGTCTTATGGCTAAACACAACGATTATCTTGAGGTATTGAGCAAAAATCCTTTCTTTGCTATTTTAGATAATGATGAATCTAGTGATGAATATGAAAAAGATATTAGTGAAGATAGGGATGATGAGAATTTAGATGATCTTTGTGTTAAGTTGTATGACTCATTAGTAGAAACTAAAAAGCAATTGACTATCACTAAAAATGAGCTAAAAATTCTGACTTAAAAAGTCATGTTTTTAGAAAAGGAAAATGATGAATTGACTACTTTAACTAAAAAATATTGTAAACAATGCAATCTATATAAATCTAAGATTGAGATTTTAACAAAGAAACTACAAAAAAATTTTTAACAGCAACAAAAAACTAGGATATGTGCAGAAAATCAGAAATTTTCTTACAATAAAGCTGGTCTAGGATTTAAACAGCAAAATTATAGAAAGTTTAAGAAATGGAGCCTTGTTAATATCACATGTTTCTATTGTAATCATAAAGAACATCACATCAAAAACTATTTTTTTAGAAATGGTACTTACCTATTAAAACCAGATGAAAGATTGGTATAGTTACCTAAATCTACAACTGCTAGAAAAATCTCTATTATGACTACTAACACTTATGACCCAAAAGTCAGTGGGTACCACCAATGCTAGTATAAACTTCATGTTACAGGGATAAGAGAGACAAAGTTGAAATTTATGGTTTTTGGAAAGTGGATGTTCAAGACATATGACCAGAAACAAAGATAAGTTCATTTGTCTCACACCTATAAATGGAGGTAAGGTTACCTTTGAAGATAACACTAAAGGGAAAGTCAAAGGGATTGGTAAGATTGGTAAATCCTCTGATTGTTACATAAATGATGTTCTATATGTAGATGGGTTAAAACACAATTTATTAAGCATAAGTTAGTTTTGTGATAAAGGTAATAAAGTTATCTTTAATTCAAATAAATGCTCAATTGTAAATGTTAGTGATAACCAACTTAAACTTGTAGGACATAGAGTTAATAATGTCTACCTATTTGATCTTGATTCTAAATTTAAATTGGACTTAGCATGTTTAGTTAGTTTTGGTGATGATACTTGGATTTGGCATTGAAGACTAGGATATACTAACATGGAATTAATTGGGAAATTATCTAAGAAGGATCTAGTATCTAGTTTGCCTAAATTGAACTATATCAAAGACAAAGTATGTGGTGCTTGTCAAAAGGGTAAACAAGTGAAATCCTCATTTAAATTTAAAAATATTGTTTCAACTTCAAAACCCCATTGACTTGCTTCATGTGGACTTAATTGGTCTATCTAAAATTCGAAGCCATGGAGGTAACTCTTATGTATTCGTGATTGTGGATGATTTTTCTAGATTTACATGGACTCTCTTTTTATCTCATAAAAGTGACACATTTTAAGCCTTTCAAAGACTTGCTAGTGTAATACAAAATGAAAGAGGTTGTTCCATCACTTCCATAAGAAGTGACCATGGGAAAGAATTTGAAAATAAGGAATTCATCATTTTTTGTGAAATGCATGGCATTAGTCATAATTTTCCTTCACTTAGGATGCCATAGAAGAATGGTGTTGTTGAAAAGGAAAACAGATGTTTGGGTGAAATGGCAAGAACCATGCTAAATGACAACATACTTCTGAAGTCATTTTAGGTTGATGCAGTTAACACTGCATGTTATATCATGAATAGGATATTTCTCAGGCCTATTTTAAATAAAAGACCCTATGAACTATACTTTGGAAGGTAACCTAACATTTCATACTTCCATGTCTTTGGCTGTAAGTGTTTTATACTTAATAATGGTAAGGATAATCTAGATAAATTTGATCCCAAATTTGACGAAGAAATATTTCTTGGCTATTCTTCATCTGGCAAGGCCTTTAGAGTATATAATAGAAGGAACTTGAAGAGAGAAGAATATGTACATGTTATTTTTGATGAATTTTCTTTGAGTGATCATAGATTAAGTACAAAGGAAGATTAGCAAGACTGGTTGACCTCTAACTCCACTTCAACAAATTAGCAAGGAAAAGCAAAGGCATATGCTGTAGTACTAAATGAAGAAGAGAAAAACTCCACCATACTAGACATTACACCATCTAGCTCTCTTGAAAAATCTTGGAAATTGATGGGAAACCACCCCAAAGAACTTATCATAGGAGATGCATCCAAACGGGTAATTCACAGTGATTTGAAAAAATTTTGCAATTTCTCAACCTTTATTTCTTAAATTGAGCCTAAAAAATTTCAAGAGGCCCTACAAGATGAAAATTGGATTTTGGCCATGCAAGATGAATTAAATCAATTTACAAGAAATCAAGTTTGGACACTTATGCCAAAATCTGATCATCATAAAGTAATAGGGTCTTGCTGGGCTTTTAGATATAAACTTGATGAAAATGGAGTGATAATAAGAAACAAAGCTAGGTTGGTAGCAAAAGGATATAACCAAGAAGAAGGAATAGATTTTGATGAAA
>JANHAO010020349.1:0-12877 GCA_026873985.1 Saraca asoca | reverse complement strand
TTTAAAATTTTATTTTTTATTAAAATTTTAATTAATATATAATTAATTATAATATATTATATAATTATTTTATATTAATTATTTTGTTTTTATTTCTTTATTTTTATTTAAAAAAATAAGAAAATTAAAAATTAAAAAAAATAAAAAAGCTGGAAGACGTTAGTGTCAACAACGTCTTCCAAAAAAAAAATTTTAAAAAAATAAAAGAAAATCGAAGACGTTGTTGGCACCAACGTTTTCGCCCCTGCAGGGAAATTTTTTCATTTCAACGCCATTGCGGGAATTATTTTTTTTTCCTACCCCACACAGGGCAAAAAGCCCAATTTAGGGGCAAAGGTAGATGAGGAAATGGAGGTGGAGGTGGGTCCTGCCTACCCACAACAAGTCACTCAGGACCCATCCACCACAAAGACAAGAGATTCCAATTTGGCAAGCATGAAAGAAACCCAACACGCACCTTCCAAAAATCCAATAGTAAGAAAAATTTTATTTTATTGTCAGAGAAATATATTTTTTTATTTAAAAAAAAATCTCAATTCATGTGTATAAGTGAAACCTAAATGACTGTTTGATTTCTTCCCTGTGAAGTGTGAATCTATCTTTCTTTTTATCATAAAAAAATTCTTACTTTACAAATAAGATAAATTTTAAATTTTATGAAATATCCTGACGTGTTTTCTTCGAGAGCTAATCAGGGGACCAAAGTATCAAATCCAAGCCAACTGTGCCCATCAAAAGCTGACCTCTTTGCACCCTTAACAATGTGCAGACAAAGATCTCACTCTCCATTTGGTATTTGAATCTATTTGATTATGGCCACTTATATTGACACCCACTTTGTTTGCTTGGGATTTTTCATTGTCCCAAGGTGAAAATGCAATGCTGCCCTCCCTATCAGCTATCTTTGCCTTCCAATGCAAGGGTAGATTTGACTCCATGCTTTCTGATATGCTACTGTATTTGGGTACTGAAATCATCATGTATTTCGTTTCACACTAATCTTTGTTCACATTTATGGACGATGAATTTCAATCACATTCATTGTTAATCACTTATTGTCATTTAATATATATTTGACATAATTCAAACATATATGTGAGATTAACGAATAAATAAATGAAATTTTAATTAGATTCTACAATTATAAAAAGAGAGATTGAAATTAAATAAATCAAGATGAGAATAATTAGAATTACATTTTTTAAATTATAAATGTCTAGTGATTTGTGTATGAAATAATATGAATGAATTTTTGTGCTCTCCATATATATTAATTAATGGTGGACTCATTTATCATGTACCTCATGTACTTATGCACATATGGTGATGGCTGTCTTTTAGTCCAAAAACATGTATACATGAGACCACAAGATGAAACACATGCAATAAGGTTTCCATAATGACCTAACTTGCAATACTAATTTAATGGTAAACAAAAGATGACGGAGATTCTGGAGTGAGCTCCTTTCAACCATAATTCAACTTTGATGACAAATCTCGGTTGGGTTCTAAATCAAAGGAACATATAATTCATAAATCAAATGATTGCTTTGCTTGCCTTTAAAAGGTTGGAAACCTTGTCACAGAGAACAATGGCTGCCATGAAAGTGTCATGACTTTTGAGCTAATTCACAGAGACTTTTGCCATGCATATAATCACTCTTGGCTTGCTCAGAGTCAAATGCTTGTGAACCATATTCAGACCAAAAGTCCTTATCTTATCCAACTTGCAATAATATAAAGGATTTTATTCACCATCCAGTCTAGCCAATAATAATACAGATCAAACGGGTTGAAAATTTGCTAGCTGCTAGTTGGATCCATTATTAATTTTCCCAACCTGTTAATCCTGTTTATGTTTTAAGAAGAATGTTTTTTTTTTTAACCTAAGATTAGGTCAACTAGGATGGTAGCTGATGGATACATATTGGACTCATTCATATATATAAGATACGTTACATGATCAAATTTGAAAATTCATAAACATCACACTACATAGACATGTATATATAAAAAAAATCATATAGATATGTCATTATATATTGATATATTTATGTATAATTGTTACAATTAAGATGTGAAAATATATTCAAAGTATTCTTAGTATATGATTAACTTGTGCTCAGAAGACATTTAATGAGTTTCAAATATTGAAGTACTTTTAGTGTTTAGTTGTGCTTTTTTTTTAAGTGTTGTGTTTGGCTTTACCTACCAAGTTGCCTATTGACATTTTTTTTTTTTTATGCCATCTTTATCAAAGAATCAAAGTCAAGATTTTATGCTGAGGTGAATAATCTTTTCTTCACCACACCACAATGCTTTGCAGTTCTGCAGAATATTCTTTTTGACATGCCTTTGTATATATTAATTGATTTAATTTAAACCACCATCATACCATGACAGGGTCAGAAACCTTGCTACATGGTTTTCATTATCAAGTTAAGATATTTTATTAATTAATAAAATTATTTTATTAGCTTATCATTTAATATTGATTATATATCTAATCCATGTGGCAATATAAAAAATAATAATAATAAAGGACCACTTGTGGTCGTAGTGGCAGGAATTAGCAGTGAAGAGTCACACCACCTGGGAATTGGACCATAAAGAAGTGAGTAGAAAATTCCAGGAAGGAAGTGGTCACACACAGTCTTTTAATCGAAGTCACTTATGGTTTGGACTGTTGCATATGGAAGTTTCAAGTATCTTCAATCCTGTGGCTGTGGGGTCGTGAGAATGTTTAGGAGGGGACTATTCCACAGTATTATAATACAGTTTCTATTCATACATGACCCAAAGAATTTTATTAAACTTTGCATCTTTCTATTGGAATAGGTGAGATTAGTCCAGATGTTAACATTCTCAAGGCTATATCAGATGGAGGAATCAATTTGGTTGGAATTCTTCCACTGATCTGTCAATATTGCTAGAATAATTGGTATAAAAAAATCTTACACAGTAGTTTATTCAGAGGACTTTCATATGTGCATAAATTATGGCTACTTGTTTTAAGCTAGGGAAGTTACATGCAGTCTTAATTATTGACGTAGGTTATCCTCTCAAACTATAGAAATGTATAATGATCTGCTTAGACTTCATAAATCATGTGCTTAATCTTTTTTGTTAACATTTCACTCACTAGATTTAATTAATGAAATAAGATATATGTCTGTCATACGATTAATCTAACACTCCATCTGAAATATTTTTATTTTTGAAATTTAACATTTATGAACTTTAGAGTTTCAATTAACACATCTTTATTTCTAAAATTCCTCATTGTAAATATTGGATCTTTGGCTAGAGGTAAAAAATGTCTATCTATACTAATTTTTTTAATTCAACCAACTTAATTTCTTCAAAGAGGATGTGTTTTGGGGTGCTAATATGTCACATGACATGTACATAGCTTATTGGTTAGGTTTAGTGATTATGAACTCCAAGCTTACTAAGGTTGGTGCAAGGGATTTAGATAAGGGAAAAAAGCACAATTGATAATGGCAAAAGGTCGGAGGAAGCTCCAATACTTAAGTTGGTATATGAACAGAGTGTAGCTAAAGAGTTTTAGAATATATCTTTAGATTTTAAATATATATGTTATTTTTATATAGACATGTAATCAAAGATAAAATAATCAAAGAGTGGATAAGATTGTATGGCCAACTATTGATATGAATTACTCACATGATAGAAGGTACAATACTAGGTATGTGTCTAAGAGTGTTAGATGACTAGAGGCCGATTGTACTGTACTATTGTTAGAAATTATAAAAAAAAAAAAAAAAAGCTAAAGCTATGTGACACGCTGCTTAAAAAAAAAAAACACACTCATTGTTTCTTATGAACATTTTTGTTAAAAAATTAAGATATTTATGTTGAAAATTTTTCAATGGAAATCAATCATCAATTAAATCATCGTCAAAAAAAAATTTCTGTTAAAAAGTATTTTCAACAGATTTTGAGAGGATCTTTTTATAATTTTTTTTCTTTTATTAGTCAAAAATCTATTAGAAAAGTCATCAAAAATCACTTAGAATAAAAAAAAAATTGTTAAAATTTATTTGTTTTTAAAATAATATCCATTAATTAATTAACCTTGGAATTCCATTAAAAATTAGTTTTAATATTTTTTAATTCTAATTTCTAAAAATTAATATTTGATTAATAATAAAAATCAAACATATGATACATACAAATAATTATGAATATATAAAATTAATCAAATAATCTATAAATTATATTATTCAAATCATACGATCTGTAAAACATATTATTCAAATAAAATACATAAAATTATAACTATAACCCAAGATAAAAGAGGAACCTATCAGTCTCCTGATCCCAAGTTGTATTATGTTGCTCCTGATGACTAGTGAGTCATCTACTATCTCTAGCTGATGGTGGTCGAATAAGCTATAGCAGTGGCATGGATACATATAAACAAGGGGTTGCTAGTAATAGATAGAGGGTTCGGGGTAGTCATATAGATGATGGTAAGGTGGAGGAAAAGGCAGCAAATGCTAGCTTAGCTATTGTTGAATCTACAAAAGCTGCTCTGTTCAAGAGTAAATGACTTGTATCTATTGTTACATTACAATAGTGCACATGAGCTGTTACTATGCAGCAGAAAACACGCTCTCAGAATAAGATATAGTAGTTGATGTAGGCATCCTTATGATGGCCTCAAACCCCAAACCATAGATCCGTCCCTTCCTTATCCCATCCACAGCATCTACTCACAAATCATAGTTAGATGATTAGGCCACCTCACCATTCGTCTCCCTAGAGCCCTCGGGACCTCTCTACGCCTGAGTTTGCACTAAGTCCTTATTTCTTTTGTTGAAGTTCTCTTGTAAATTAAAATTATTAATTATTTGATATTACAAATGTAATATTTACTACCAAACGTATAATATATTAATAACAAAAATGCAAGTTAAGAAAAGCTGCTCACATAGAACTATGCAGCTCAAGGTGAGACCCACTAATTGTCCTTCTGGATGTGGGTGCAACAAAATAAACTATCGATGGGCAGCTCAACCCCATTCTTAGCTATCTACATAGCACGAAAAATTTCATGGACTGTAAAATTGTAGTATCAACATGACTACAACAATATAAATGGTATAAATAACATTGAATTCAAATAATATTACCATGCGTAGTCAATGTTTAGTTATAGTGATGGATCCGTTAATGTACGGGGAGGAATTTCATCTAGCTGCATCCAAAGCCCTGTTTCTCTTATTGTACTCAGAGTTAGACTTGAATTTAGGATCCTCCAAATACTTGCGAAGCCTTTTCCACTCTTCGTCCACAATCCAATCATATTGAGTCGGCCTCTTCTTCCACATTACATCCATGATATCCTTTATTTTGTTAAAACTCTTATGATTGAAGTTCTTTTACATGTCCTTCTTATATGAAAGGTTCTATTTCCAATACTTCTACAATTAAATAACAAAGAAAACATCAAACAGTTAGGAAGCAATTAGAAAAATAGAAAATCAAAATATAAACAAAGCATGAAAACATTACCCCAAACTCTACATATAACATTTGTGGGTGGATTTCGAAATACTGTTCCACATTGGTCATACACATTCATACTTGCTCATATGACGTGGTGTATGGTGTCTACTAACTCATGGATCAAGTAAAACCTAAACAAATAAAAATATAGTTAAGAAATTCAAAGTTTTCGTCAAAAAGAATATCAAGCATAATCAAAAATGCATACCACATTATATAAGGCATAATGATCTCCCCAGGATCAGGTACGATTACCCTAGGCAGTAAAGGATATCTAGAGATAGATGCTATACCTAAAGATGATAGCACCATTTGTGATGGTGTCCCTTTTATATCTAAAGATGGGTATTACTATTACTATTACGATTTGCGTTTACATCAACACCTGTTCAGGTGGTTCCATCTGGTTAGATGTAGGTCGGGGTGTAAGCATGAAAGTGTAATAAGGAATAATGATAGCCAATAGGCTTTGACTGACCATCACATATGAACTGTGTTAGAGGAATCATGGGGAGAATTTTGTCCCTGGGATCGCTCTCCTTTACCTCCTCATCCACCCGTGTAGCCTATCATTTATAAATGTTCACACATGACATAAGTAGAATACAATCACATATATATATTAATGCATAAAATAATTTATACACTATACAGGTAACAAATTAACATGTCACACATCCAATGATAAATGTGTTATCAAACTATAAAATAATGTGAAAGTAAAAAAAAATAATTATTGAGAAAACATATAACAAAATAATCATATCAGTGAATTGTGCAAGACGTTTATCAAAAGTTGTTATCAGACTACAGATTATCAAATATTAAATAATAAATATGATTTTATAATTTATAGAAAAACTAAACATACATTAACAATATATTATCATATGGTTAAAATCAAATAATATCAAGTATTTTTTATACTTTGTAGTCAAATATGAACTTTGATTAAATACAAGTGATTAAAACATGATTAATAAAAAATTAAATTTATATTTTTATATCTTGTTTTTATTTTTTAAAAAAAATTAAGTATATTTAAAATTATATGGGAGGCCAATATATATCTTAAAAATGTGAAATAGTTTACATAATTTCATTAAAGTTTGAGGGAGATTATAATAGTTTTCTCTTTTAATCATGTTACAAGAGAATTTATTCATAAATGAATTAGAATGTTTATATATTAACCATAGTATATAATTTAAAATATATATAATTTTTTCAAATATGTCATCTAATTACTTAATCTTATTCAATCCAGTTCAATATATATATAATTCATAAACCATCTAACTATTTAATCTTACTCAATCTAATTCAAAATATATATATATAATTTCTAAATGAACTAATAATTAAAAATATGTACTAATTTTAGTATCTATACATTTTTAAAATTTGAAAAATTATAAGTATATCATAAATAGTTAGTAAAAGTTCTTATAATTTACCCTTTCAAAATATTGCAGTTATTTTACTTTGAAAATACTAAATATACATGCGAGAAGCTTCCTGAGTAAACTCATCTGCAAATAGTTCTTTTCATTGGCATATTTTAAATTAGCATGAAAGGGAAAGAAAAGAAATACTAGAAAATAGTAATCACCCACGAAGGATTATTATGTCCGCATCTGTCAACAGGTCATGTTTGCAAACAAGAAATTATCGTTTCAGTATTATAATATGGTTGAGGACTATAAGTTCTTAATGATCATGCCTTCATAATTATGTTAATCCAGATAATCCCTTCGTTTGTAGTCTTCTTGTTCTCTAATTTTACACCTTATAGCTGCAAAGCATGACATGTGGCCAGAAGGAAATCTTATGATACCATAATTGAATTTGTAGCTTGAGCTATATATGGGCCCTTTGCTAGGATTTTCAAGAAAATTGAATCAAGGTAGGTCCACAACACTTGAGCTACAAGGTTCCATAAAGAAATTCATCACTAGTTATACAACCATATAATTCATGCCATCACAGATCCAGATCACAGGTACAAATGTGAGTTAAGTGTGAAACTTTCATTAATGCATTCACAAAAATATTTTCTTTGCGGATAGAAAATCAGCTATCTTACCCGTTATACTAAGCAAGTATGGGTCCATAACAAGAGATAGATCTAGGACCTGAACTTATTTGTTGAGAAATTTTTATATATTTAAATTAAGAGGAAAAGATGTCAATTTTATTTTATATATATCAATTTTAAAAAATTCATACATTATAATTTTGATTTTTAAATATTCAGAATATTAAAAATTATAAAACTTAGGTTATGAATTTATTTAATTCATTATGAATTATATAAATATTGTTAATAAATATACATGTTATAATTAATAAGGCTGCGCGTGATGATGAAAGGGTGTAAATGTAATGCACACTAATTTAAATCAGTGGTTAATTATCCAAAATCAATCAGTATTTGACTAAGATTAGACAGAACAATTATATATGTTCTGTTGTTTAGCTGAATTTAACGACTTGCACACTGTATCATCTTGGCACAAGCAGAAAGATAATCATTAGGGCACAAAGAGGTGGGAAAAAACCAAAGAGGAAGTAAATTAGGATCATGAGTCTGATTGAAGTGAACTAAAACTAACCCATTGTGTTTATCTGAAGTATGGCCAAGTGAATGATGATAAAATATTTGATTTGGCCCACTCTGGTAGAAATGTTTTGCCCAATCAAATGGCCAATTTTGGTTTCACTTTCTAGAATTTGATCTCCTATTTCAAAAGCTTGCACTTTGGGAGCATAGAAGAATGCTTACATATGTATTTTCTGATTATAATTATTAGCATTAAAGGCCAAATTGAAGATGACAAGCTATTCATTAAACTACAAGGAGGAGATTATATGTTCTTTCAAGACATAAATGTGATTAATCAAAATCAGATATTATAAATTAATATTTATAAAAATAGTTTGCCCTCCTTAAAGATGCTTAAATTAGGTGAATCTCCTCTCAAACCTAATGTCAATGAAATGGTGAAAAAAATAAAAATAAATGAATATGAGATATTCTGGATAAAAAAATGAGTTTTAAATAGGTTCAAATTATTAATATATATATATATATATATATATTAATACTGAAAAATTAAAATTTGAGATTAAGTATATAACGTTTATTATCTTTGAGAAGAGAGTTGTGTAAATTTAAAAATTATATGTGAGATTACTACTGTTTGATTTAGAAACTAGAACAATGATTTGGGTAGGTTCATTAAATCTCGGTTAAAGTATTTATTTCATTAATTATTATTATTTTTTTCATTTAAAATCTTGTGGTTATCACAGTAAAGGCTTCCCTAGTGCAAATAAGAAGCCAAAACCTATAAAATGCATGGCTCCTAGTCATCTTTGCAATAGCAGACAAGTTGCAGATTTTATAGAGATTAAAATTTCTGGTGGCACAACTTGGTTAGTGCAAATCAACTGTAGCACATAGTATCTTCTTAACAAGGACTAAAAAATTTGTTCAAGTTCATTTCACCTGCCTAGAAAACCATGCACAGTACCAGTAAATGGTTTTTTATACCCAGAAAAACCAAATCCCCAGAATCAGATGATCTCCAGTTTTCGAAATCAGGCAAAGCACATTGTAAAAATTCAATTATTCTCTCTTAAATAGTCAGATCCTTCGTATTTCAGTAGTATGCCAAATTTCTGATCCACTTAAAGAAGAAATGCATTGGATTATTAGCCACAAAATGAAACAGAAATTTTCAAATTTCTACTTAATTCACAATTGGAGAGCAAGAGCTTGATGGATGAAAATCATTGCATTTGCATCCCCTTAAGGTACATTTTACCCTTGAATTAAATTTTTTATTCATATTTAATTTGCTTTTAGTACTCAATGACAACATATTATGCTTTGATATTTACTAGTAAATTTTAATGCCGTGATTTTAGGTATGTCTAGTTCTACTTCTGATCACCAGCCCACCACTGTAGATTTTCTTGGAGATTTCTATGAATTAGCATAGTGAGAAACATCATTAGTCTCCGCATTCGTCATTATAACTTTCAGCTCAGAGTCTTTTTGTTTGATAACATAAGAGTTGACAACTTATAATTTTTCTGCAGATGTTCTTGAGTCTGGACTGAAGAACTTCTGGATCAGCTGTTTTTATTTTTTATTATATTCCTATCATCTTGAAGAGACAAGTGATATTAATCAAGTTAAGGTATTTTTTTCACTTTAAATGAGTCTGAAATTTAGACGTATTCTAATATGGTGAGATAGTTTTACTCATTTCCCTTCCAATGATTCTCAATTTGGAATCCTACTGAAGATCTATGTATAATTTAATCTAATTTATATATTAAAATGATTAAAATAAAACATTTTATTTACAAAATATTAAATACAATAATTTATATATTAAAATCATCAAAATTATAATTAAATCTAAAAACTAATCATTAATTTAAATAATTTTATAAATTAGAGAAAAGAAAATTTTAGTCAATATCACTAAGGTTACATTCTGGTTACATATAAAACAAATTTTAAATCTTGAGATACATAAAAATTTTGTATCTATTTTTCTCAAAAATAATAAAAACAGAACTAAATAGAAGAGTGGAGGATCCAAATCTGATTACTAGAAATCTCGATTTTTCATAAAATTAAATTCTTAACAATTTTCTGACCATTCAGCATGGACCTCACTTGAGATGCTCAGTACTAGAGCTTCCCACTTACTCAAAGATTAAGAATACCAGCAGCAGCCTACACCGATATTCAGACAAAGAAATCTGTTGGAGAAAGACCATTCAGAGTCTAAGTGGTCCCTCCAATACAAGAAGCTGTGCTCACCTTTCTAATTGACAGGACCTGTCTCTAAAATGCAGAGTGTGGTTGTTGAAAAAAAATAATTGTTTAGATTATAATAAATTACAAATAATTAAAAAAATAATTTATAAATTTATAATTATCCATTCATTTAAAATTTTAGTTATCATTCTCGAATTTAATTTTGAAAATGCATCATATAACATTATTATTAATGTAGAGGATTTGAATTTGAGGGTTAGTACCTATAGGCATATTATTCCTCCTTGTTTTTTTATCATTAAATTACTTTTGGTGTGATACCTTAAAAACATGTGATTCATTGTCAGGATGTCCTCAATTCCGTGACGAAATTAAAGTTATAGATTTAGAAGAGAGATATATAAAAGAAATAATATTAAAATTGTAAATTAAAAAAAAAATCTTAAAACCTATAACAGGAGATTATATCTTTTTTTTTTAAATTTAATTTTTAATTTCTCACAAAAATTTAGGAAATACATCCAATTTCTCCATCTCTTTTTCTTTACCTTCTAATACTTTGCTAATCTTATTTCATATTTGTATGTGATATAAATAATCAGAAGGCAGGATGTACAATTTAAATCAAATTTTTGGTACATAAAATGATATTTATCACTTAGAACTAAAAACAGTCTCTACTCAATCTCTCTCTCAGCTGACCAAACACTTAGTCAAATTTTAAACCAGACAAGTGTTTAAATAATATGGATGCTCTGTATCTCTTTGCAGCTTGTAAGTTTAGAAACCAACTCCCATTAATTTGTCTGTCAATTATTAGGATTTTGACAGAGGAGGTCAAATATATACATGCCCCTATTCCATGATAGTTGCTGCTATACAATTTCTGTTTTTCTTTTCTTCTTGCTGATATGATGTAGCAGTAGGGATTTGAATTCTCAATTACTCACTAACTCCTGTATTTAGTATACAAATCACATCATGATAAAGATAGTGAAAATTGATGCTAGAAATTCTAATTTTTGTATTTGATTTACATCTCTTTTAAAATTTGTTACAAATATTATTTAATTAATGTGTGAAAACGTGAGTCAGACACAAAAATATAGATATAAAAGTAGCATATTTATATACATCCAAACACCTTAATAGAATAAAATTTCCCCACTTGATAGCTGGTAGCCTCCCACAAAATTTTAATATATGGTATACAAACATCAATGTGACATTCGGGCACTAAATATAATAATAAGCAATGTTGGAGGAGATTGGCAAACCCAATAGGCAACTAATTTTTCTGCTCAGCTTTTAAGAATGATTGAATATTAGACCAATTAAGTATAGTCATATAATATATAGGATGCTGTATGATTATATGTAGCTGTTTAGAGTAAATGTAATATGACATCATATATAATTGAATATAGAGAGAGCCATTAATCAAGCCATGTTAGGCCACTCATGGGACCATAATACTATACTAGTCCACAATGGGTCCCCTAATCTTTTCTTTCTGGGTCTTAGGGTCCCCTAATCAGTGCTTATGAATCAAGCTTTGCCAAACAAATTCAAATTCAAGCTCCAAAATTTAAAAATCGTCAAAAAGTTTTTAAGACCCAAAATTTAGAAAGAAAAAAAAATGGGATGGGCCTATCCCCACCCCAATTCAATTGTATTTGATAAAATTAGTAAATTCATTCTTAAAATTATAAAATACTAATAAAACTAATTATAAAAATGTCTAAATAATATATTTATATAATTTTATTTTTCTATATATATTTTTTTATTCTGAATAATATAACAGAGAAAATAAATTATATGAATAAATTATTATTTAAATATTATTCTATCTGCCTTATGATTTTGGAATTGTCAACATTGCCGGTGGATTATCTATTGAAAGTATAGCAACGCCAATTAGCTATGACTAACCTTGGCCCACACTCGATTTTAGTGGACTGACCTTAAATTGACAGGACCGAACCAATCTGCTTGATTCGTTGACTAGCAAAATGACAATTTAGTCCTACTATACAAGGTCCATAAGCCTAATAGGTCAGAATGATCCATAAGTTGTTAGATGGTCCATGAGTTAGCAGACCAGATTACTCTAGATATCCTGGTTGTAGAGTGCGTAGCACTAAAATTGGAGCCCCGCCCAGAATGTTCATCTAGTCATGCTCTGGACCGATTGGACCATTGGAGCCGAAGCCCACCTGAATGTTCTCAATTTGCCTGAAGGGTTTGATGGGCTACATCTCGAAAGCCCACTAGCAAACAATTCTAATTGGGATTTGTTGGTAAAAAAACCATTGGTTACAATCTTCATCATTGCATTAGTTTGAAGCTACTTTGCACAGACACTGCTATGCAGACACGGAAAAATGTGAATATAAATACAGAAGTACGATATTTTCAAAAAATATAAGACACAGACACGTGAGGAATATATATAAATAATAAAAATATAGGGATATATTTATAAATATTAAAAAATATTATACTTATTTATAAATATATATATTATAATTATTATTT
>JANHAO010020348.1:0-12902 GCA_026873985.1 Saraca asoca | reverse complement strand
ATCATTCAAATTTTATTCAAAACATGGTTGTATCAAACAAGCTATAATTACAATATATAACTACATTACATAATACCATTTTTATATAAATTTTTTATTATAATATATTTGAGTGAAAATTGATTGTTAAGGAGCTATGTGCAACAAAATTTTCTTATGTTGGTAAAAGAGAGGGAGAGCCTGAGTCTCGTAGCATGTTTTTATTCTCCACCATTTCTTCATCTTTATTCTATTACCATCAAGCAAAAAAGGGAGAGGTGGACAACTAGGTATTAAAGAATAAGAATTCTCCTTTCCTTTTCTTAGAGGAAAAAAAATAAAAAAGATGCTCCACCTTGAAATAAACGAGCATTATTGGAGTTGTTTGATTTGTTGGAAAAATTTTGTAGATTAAGATAAATTATGTTTTCATTTTTAAAATACAGATTTAATATTTAAATTAATTATAAGTATTTTATATAAATAGTCAAATTATATATATATGATCTATTTTGTTTAATGGGCTGCATTTATATTAAGTAGACTGAATTGACAAAATCATTATGTTGAATTAATTGTTGATGGTTAGGTTAAATTTAATAAACCATTAAGGTTACACATGAAGAGTCTCTAATCTTTGTTATAATATGTGTATTACTACCTATTGAGTATCGCGTTTTGTTTTCTATTAATATTATAGTCAAAATAACAGTTTTACTTTCACACAGAACAATTGCTTTCAAGATTAAGAGCATAAATTTATTATACTTTTTAGATAATTTTAAATCTTAAATTATTAATACATATTATAAATTTACCTATAAATTTGTCGTTTAAAGTATTGTGAAATTTTTTTTTTGTAAGATTTGGAAATTTTTATCATGATCAACTTTACTTGTGGAATCACGTAATCAAGCTAATGTAGCTTTAAAAAAGTAATGTAGCTACCTACCTGCTTTGCAAAAAGAAACAAAATATTCCAAGTAAAAGGGTTGTCCACTTGTCCTTCTATCTCTTTTTTGAAAGACCAACCATGTCTTGAACTAGTTTGTGTAAAGTCGTCAATTCTTCTTTGATTTGTATATAATCTCTAAATATATTCTTTACATAGTACAGATAATGTGTAATAAGATTTATTCTCCCAAGGTTAATTACACTCACAAGCTTTGAAAATCACTAGGAAACCTCTAAAAAGTATGGGTTTGTTTGGCATGTTTTTTTTTTTTTTGAAAAATAATTTTTTATTTTTTCTATAAAAACAAAAAATATTTTTTAAAATTTATTTTATAAAAGTGTAATTAAAAAAATAATTTTGAGGAAACACCATTTAGGTGTTTTATTTATTTTTATACAAAATTATTTTTAGATTCTTAAAAAACAAGGAGAACACATTTTTATTAATGATAAAGTTGTAAATAACACTATTGCCAGAGGAGATGGGATCGAAAGGCTCAGTAGCCACTAGAGAAAACAAACATAGCTCGGCTGGAGAAGAAGTGGTTATAGCCAGAAAAGCTGAAGAATGCAACAGTCAAGAAGGGTAGAACGTATTGACTAATCGAAGAAGGAATGAACTGATCCGGAGATAAGCTCACGCAATCTAAAAGGCAGAGAACAAAGGAGTATAAGCAAAGTAAATAATGTGAAGAATGTAGAACCAGTTTGGCATGAAGCAGATCGGTGTGAAGGAAGAAGATGAATAGCAGACCACTTGTTGACCAAAGACAAAAAGTAGAAGTAGAGCTTGGACAGGAAGAAACAATGATAGCAATTGAAGAACATGAGCTGAGCAGTGATTGGTGAAGAAGAAGGGAAAAAAATAGTAGGAGGAGCAACAGAAGTTCCAGCATTGGAGAAGAGAAAGGAAGAAGCAAAGGCCAAGTATTCGAGGAGAGAGAAAAAGAAAAGTGGCACTGCACGAGAAGAGAAAAAAAAAGGGAAGAAGAGAAGGAAAAAGGATAAAAAGAAAAAGGGAAAAATTATTTAAATAGTAATAATTATAAAAAAAATTAAACATATAAAATTTGTCACCAATTAAAAAAAAATTATCATATATATTATTTAAACATATATCATATGCATTATTTAAATAATTTATAAAGATATCTCATATATATTATTTAAACATGTAAAATTTGTCAATGATTGAAAATCAAAAAGAATTTTTATTTTATTGCAACCTAACAAGTTTTTTATTGTTGTTCTTAAAACTGTTTCTCGAAGCATTTTTCCCAAAAGAGTTTTTTTCTTTTTTGTTTTCAAAAAACTATTTTCAAAATTTATATCCAACTAAACTTTTTTATTCTTTATTCTAAAAAAATAATTTTTAGAATTGTTTTTATAAAAATATTTTTAAAAAATAATAAAATAAAAATACTTAAAAACATTTTCAAAGAAGCCCTATATTTCTCACCAATGTTAAGTGATTATAATAATTCTAGAACAATTTCTATTCCTAGCCACTTACCTACCAAAATAATTTTCTCTAAATGTATATCTCATGTTTGATTTCATTAGTAACAAAGTAAATCAATTAGACAATTATACATATATTATAAGTCTTTAAAAAGATTTTAGATATATTCTGACCTTAAACAATCCAAACACATTTTTTTCTTATCTTTTTTATTAAACAATAAAAAACTCTTTTGAAGTTCAAGTAAAATGCTTTGAAAGTAATTAATTATACTAAATTTTTTGGTAACACTCAAATTTATAATGATAATTTATCAAAGTTTTATCACACTCTTATACATAACTATAACAATGATAACATAACTACAATTACAAATATGAAAATATATTTAATTTTATTATGAGTAAAATAATGGGATTCTTAACATTATTATCTGAGAAAATTACATCTTTGATTTTAAAATTCACTTAATTTGATGTTGATAATAGTCCTGCAACGATGAAGTATAGTAGGGGCAGTGAAATGGGTTTGATCGTTGGATTCAAAACTACCATTTCACATACATGTGCAAGATTAATTTGGATCGGTGATTAGTGGCGATGATGTGTAGGGTGGCCGACTTGACGTAGGGATGCAACCTGTGAAGTGTGAAATGGGTTTGTGAAAGCATGTTTGTTTTATGACTAAATCAAAGGGGAAAAGAGCAAAAGTATTTGAAATATAAAACAGAAAGAGGAAGACTTAGAAAATAATGGATACCGATTTATTTACACTGCAACATATTTTCAAAGTAAACTGGGATAGTCAAAGTCAAGTATGATTTGGATTCAAAGTTTTTCCTTTAATTTTCTTCATTATAGCGATTGTATTATATTATATTTAGGAGTAGGATTATCAAGGCACTTAATGTATATGTAATGTTTGAATTTGAATCTAGAACATTAAAGAAAAAAATTTAAAAATAACATTAAATGTCAATAAATTTATATTTTGAAAGTTAATGAATTAGTAAACAATTTAAATTAGTCAGTTAAATAGATAAATGAATAAAATTTTATGACGAAAAAAAGTAAAAGTAATGATTAACATAGCTGATACACGAACCAAGAACCTGGAGCTAAAGATGTGAAAATAGGTGTAATTTCGTGATCTAATTGATCTATTTAATAGATTTCTAGCAAATTTAATTTATAATTTTAAATTCATTTAAAATGGATCTAGATCAAGTCTGTATTAATAATTTTGAATAAATTTTCTTTTTATTTTTGCACTAAAAATTATAGTGTGCAAACAAATTCATATTGATTAATTTGTGCATATATTCTTATAGATTAAAATTTTGACGGTTAGACTTGTTTTAAAAGTGGGTTTAGACTTGCACCAACCTGTTTGATATCTCATATGCGGTACTTATCGCTATCGACACAAAATATGTTGGGATTGTATTCATAATTTAAAAAAATTTAGACATTCGTTCCTTATTTTGACACACGTGTTAAGTTCAATTTCGGGATCATGTCTATAATTTTAAAAAGTTTAGATACGCATTCCTTATTTTAAAACGTGTGTCAAACTCAATTTTTAACTTATTATTTATTATGTCTTGTTATTTAATATTATGATATTATGAGTACTTATTTTTACATAAAAAAATAATAGTTATAATATATATATTCATAAATAAGTAAAATATTTTTTAATATTTATAAATATATCCTTATATTTTTATTATTTATATATATTCCCTACATATGATGTCTTATATTTTTTAAAAATATCATATTTTTATATTCATATTCATTTTTTTCTGTATGCACCTATTGTTATCGGTATAACATAAATAAGACATCTCTTTGTCACAGTAAATAAACCCCACAAGATTATCTCAATCTCAGCTTTTGCTGGGGTCAAATTTTTCAACTAAAATCACGGACCTAACCCGACCCACAGAGGCTTTGTTTGAAATGGACTAATTAATCTTATCTATACATTCAAACGTCTCCACAAACTTTTGCGTCTGGCTAGGGCTTATTTGGTGCACCACTTCAGGAATACTAAGGTAAATTCTTCTTATTATGATTATACTTCGAATTTCAAGGTAAGTTTCTGGGATTTTTTATACATCTGTCTCCTTTGTTAATTTGAAGTAGTCTTGATTCGACGAATCAATATAATAATTTAAGAGAATAAATTATTTAATAAACACATAAATATGTGAGGAAACATCTGGTTCAATGTGAATGCCAGAGCAATGAGAGAGATGCTGCTACTAAAGTAGAAAGAAAAGAGGAGGTTAAATAAGGACGAAAATGATGAATAGTGAATGAAATTATTATGTCTAAGGATTTAAAATCGAAAACAATGATAAAAAATGAAAACAAAAAGAAGGCATGCCAACAGTATGAAAATAATCTAAATTAGATTTTAAAAATAAAAAATAATAAATAAAATTAATATGTTGAAATAAGATTATAAGTCTTTTTTTTTAAATAATATTAATTTGTTAAGATAAAATTAAATTTTTTTTTTATCTTATTAGGATAGTTTGTCTATAAATATAATTTATTTTAAATTTTATAATATAATCAAAGGACGAAAAAGAGAAATAAGTCAATAAATTTATAAATTTAGATAGAAAATTACTTATATTAAATGAAAGTTAATTATTAATAAATTTCTCTTTCTTATAATTTTATTCAAAAATCTTCTTTTTATTCATTTGGATCCAACAAACAGCTTGTGCTACAAGTAAACCAAAGAAAGGCTGTCATTCCACAATCCAAAACCCCACAATGGGACATCGCGGTCACCACAGGAGTAGTCTTACATGAATTAAAGAGTAATGCCTGTTTCATAATTAATACATACAAAAGGTGCATGCATCAGGACCATCATCTGTCACTCCTCTTCAAGGCATTTAATAACACTGTTTGTTTGGATATGTATGATATTATTTCATTAGTTTTTGTGTTTTCCCTGGGGAGGGCAAATACACCTTTGGGTTAGACTTACCCTTATCTTTATTTTAACTAAATCTTATTCAATTCGGATTTTTTAGATATTTTAGGTCCAAGTGCAAAATTTTTTAATAAAAGGATGTTTAAATCCGATTTGATTTTAATATTTTAATATATATAATATAATTAAAATTTATAAATATATAAGATATATTTATGATTTATATAAATTATATTTAATATATGAAAAAAGAAAAATATGAGTACATAATTATTATATATATATTAATTCTTAATAATTAAGATTTGTCATACAACATATGTAAAATAAATAATGTCAACAAAATATTTATTATATAAATATAAAATGATTGGATTCATATTGATCCCATTTTTTAATGTAAATTTGAACCTGACTTATTTAATGTTATATATGAAATTCGGATCATTCTTGATAAACTAGCGAACAGCTCGGGCACGGCGAGGATCTAACTCAAAAAGTATTTAGAATGCTAAGCTTACAGCTCACATCGCGAAGCAACCTTGTAACACCTAAAAAATTTATAGAAAATGAAAATAAAATTAAAATTTAAAAAAAGACTAAATTGAAAGATTGATAGGGACTAAAATGAAAAAATTTGTGAAAGTTGGGCCTTTGTTAAGGCGGCCCAAAGTTTTGGGTCAAAATGAAAGGAGGTGTAAATAATAAGGACTAAAGTGCAAAATATATAAATTATTTTTATTTATAAAAAGGAGAAACAAGCTTTCCCCGGATGAACCCCCTGAGCCGGTCCTTCCTTTTTCTTCTTCGGGCTTCTCTACGTCTCTATGGAACATTCTGGAGAATCACACGTGGCTGGTATATTTCTAGCCAGTTATATCCCTTTCATGCCCTGCTTCTATTCGGAGAAAAGTCCAGCAAGTTTATGACATTTCCTTCTTCTCTGGCCAAATTGTCCTTCGGCTTAGTAGGGGTTTCTTTTGGTCAAAAATGGAGGTTCCGGCAAAGCAGTTCCGTTCGGCCTCTTCTTTCCTTTCATTGCCTCCTTTCTTGGCATACATTCAGGCTGCAATAGTTCCCGGCAGCTCAGCCTTCTTTGGCTCCCTTGCTTCTCAACTGGCCCGACCAACCATGGGTACTGGGCTGACGCGACGAGCTAACAACAACTACTCTGAGACCTGGTAAGTAATCCTAGATTATTAGTTTTATTCTGTAGTACTTCAATTGAAAGTTGTTAAGAAATTGGTGTGAATGGTTGAAAATGAATAGTTGATGAAATTGAAAAATTTCTTGATGATTTGATTCAGATATGTTTTTGATAAAATATAGATTCTATACTGCTTGATATCTTTGCAAATCTTATAATCTGAATGTGAGTTGATAATTTGTTTTGCTTGTATGTATAAATTCTGGTTTGCTAGTTGTTGAATGAATTCTGATTGCTATATAACTTTAGAATTACTATTTGCTGTATAGATTCTGGTTATTGTTTAAATTCTAGATTTGCTATTTGTTGTATGAATTATGGTTCCTATATAAATTCTGGATTATTGTTTCTTGTATAAATGCTAGCTTGCTGTTTATAAATTCTGGTGTGCCGAATAATTTTAGTTGCTGTAAATTGTACAATTTGAAAGGGAGTTCAAAGAAATAATTATGAGTGGATAGTTCCACCTTTACAAATATTATTTTGCATTAAGAAGTAATTTTATTAAATTTTAAAGTGTGATTTTCTTTGAATAATTTGAAATACCGATAATGATTTATTCTGAGGTAATATTTGTATTTAAAATATGTATTTTTAACTTATTTTGTTATGAAAATTGATAAAAACATTTTCAATGTGAAAAGTTTGAATAATTTAAGAACCTGGACTCAATGGAAACCCATTAGTAATTTGGTAGCATTGTGAATAGCATGTATGGTTGGGTAATACAGAAAATGAAATGATCTGAATGTCAGTAATAGTCCAAGGGGTGGTATATGTCGGTATGGCAGAATGTTAAATGTGACCACGGGATATGGATAAACAATATGCGTAATGAGTAAGAAGAAAATACTGATGGCATTACAATTACTTATAGGAGTTTGGAGTGCAGGTGTTGATATGGTGTTTCTACATATTGAATAAAAATTAGGAATGGGAATGCTTTAGTTAGTTTTGAAAATACTTAGATTGATTTAAATATGTTTTGATATTATTGCTTATCTGAATAACAAATTTCTTGCTGTATAATATGTTTAAAATGTCGATTTGAAGTTGAGGATCCATTAATAATTCCTTGACAACCCACAAGTGCACCTGTAGATATCAGTTCTGATCTGTAGGAGAAATAAGGGGGTGATCTGAACAAGTGTATTATGGTTGGACATAGAGATATGGTTCTGGTTCCCTATTGGATTCCTTTGGGTCCGGAACCAATGGATAATCCCAAGAAACCCTTAGGTGCACTTGTGAACCAATAAAAATTTGATTTCAGTCATTGGTGGGACTACTCCCTCACTCAATTGCTAAAACTCCCTTCAAAGGGAATTAGAAGATATAAAATAGTAAATGTATATATGAACAGAAAGTAGTAAAATAGTAATTGGTAGGATAATAAATACGTATTAGTTGTGTTTCGGATAGCCAGTAGGTTGAATATCTAGTTTGGGCCACCATATGTTTGACTTGCTGCTGCGTATGCTTTGCTGGGCATATAGTGCATACTATATGATGGTTAAAGCCTTATATATAATTTGATATTGTGGCTTAGCTATTAGTAGGAATATTTATTGTACTATGTTTGTAATTGAGTTCTGGATGCCCAGTAGGTTGTTGTTGTCTAGTTTGGGCCACTGTGTGTCTGTTTATTTATTAATACAAGTTTTGATGGTTGTGTGGTCCTTGTTGTGTATTAAGGCTTTGAGGCTGGGCATTCAAATTATAGGGGAAACTCTACCAAATTTTCAACAGAAATAGACATGTGTTCAAAGATTAGTATGAATAGTTAGGCTTGTAGGAGGTTTCCTATAGGTAACCTTCTATGCCGGTCATGGATCCCTGGGCGGGTCATGATAGACCACCTCAGCTCAAGCTTGTCCCTAGAAGAGCAAGCTTAACCTCATCATTTTGAAGACAGACATTCCCCAAGCCAAAGGATCTGGCTAGCAAGGTGTGGTCAGCGACTTGAGAGCTTGCTGGACAGAAGACCAACACATGTATTGCCCAGCAGACACATGGGACCTACTTGCAGAAGGCAATCTGCAATAGCCAAATTGCAGGATTTTGTCTGGCCATTTTATCTTGTACATTAAATATTTGTTGTAATAAATTTATTGCATGTAAAATTACTATTGTAACCTCCTCTCCTCTATAAATAGAAGTAATGAGATAAACGCTGGGAGGATGCTTGTATGCTAAAACTCTGTAAAATATTCTTAAATCAATACACTACCATGGATATAAGGTCTGGTTCTATCTGAATTTGGTCGAACTACATTAAAAATTATGTGTTTCCTACTGCTCTTTCTTCCTTTTTTGCTTTCCTTGCTCGTTTATTGTCTTAGAACCAGATTACAGTTTGAGATCCTGAAAGAATTCTTAGTTGGCTGGAGTTTGGCTCAATACTAAAATCCACTGTCAACATTTTGGTACCGTCTGTGGGAATCTCATCTGTTCTCTGGTGCATTTTCTATTGCAATGGCTAAGGGAAGAGCTACTAGAGCTTCAATTGTATTGATTAATCCTCCAAAAGGTCATGTGTCCACCACAGACTCTTTCACTTCACCTATCATAGGTGCTACTTTTGACTTGCCCCCGGTGAGTTCATACCAGGCCACTGCTATTGTCAATGGCACCAATGAAGTGCAAGCCTGGCTCTAACATCAGAAGAAGCTTGAAAGTATGATGGAAGAGCTCACTAAAGTGGTTAAAATGTTAGTGCAAGCACAAGCTCAAGGTGCGCAAGAACAAGCTGAAACCATCATGCTCGAGCCTGTCCCCCAACTGAGAGGGGGCAAACGTTCCAGTGGGACCAATCAAGAGCGAACTTTAGGCCATCACTCGCATGGCTAGAAAAATGAACCAAACCACCAAGTCTTTAGCCAACGGTTGGAAGGCTTGGATGTGTTGGTAGATGACCTGCTTCAAAGAGTGAAGCATTTAAAGGAGTGCCTTGAAGCTCGAAATGACCGAGGCCACTTCAAGGACGGACTTCCTTCTCCAGGGAAATCGAGGAGGAACCCCTCCCTCACAAACTTAAGGTTCCAACCATTTCACTATACAATGGGGATAATGAACCACATGACCATCTAGACATGTTCAACGTCCAAATGGACCTCCAGGGGTGTAATCTCCTATTCAGGTGGTATGTTTTTCCTGCTATGTTGGGAGACATTCCTCGAGCATGGTTCAGAAGCCTCCTGATTCACAGTATTGGCAGTTGGAGGAATGCCAAGAAAAGTTTTTTGACCAATACATGGCATTGAAAAGGCAACTCACGCCCCCATGCCATCTCGCTACGGTCTTTCAAAGTAAGCATGAAATACTGAAAGACTATATCGCTCACTTCAGGCGTGAGGTTAATAATATGGAGAAGCCTTCAAATGAAGCCATCTTGGCTGCTGTCTCAACAGGACTTCACAGAGATGGATGGTTATTCAAAAGTTTATATAAATCCTTAGTTAGCAACTTGGGTGAATTTTATGAACGGGCCACAAAGCAGATTAGGTGGGAGGAGATTTTTGGTTTGCAAAAGTCCAAGACGAGCAGCTCAGTTCACAATAAGAAAAAGAGTGGTCATGAAGACGAAAAAGGTAGCCTCAATTTTCAGCTTGCTAAAAGGAGTAGAGATGAGTGACCCTCGTGCCTAGGTCACCATAATAGCTATAGCATCCTATCGAAGGCACAAGACAAGATCTTGCGATGGAGAGGGATAGAGAGGACTTCGAAAAGCCTCAACCCTTGAAGAGTCCCAGTAAGTCTAGAAGCAAACGGGGGAAATTTTACGTGTACCATAATGAGTTTAGGCATGTCACCGCGGAATGTTGGGCATTGAGAGATGTTATTGAAGACCTCATCAAGAGAGAATGCTTGTAAGACTACGTGGTGCAGCCTTCTAAGCAACGGCCTGAGCCATCTCATCAGAATCCTGAGTAAGAGCAGTCTCCTACAATCAGGACTATTTATAGAATTTTTATAATTGTGAAACTTGTACAAACATTTTGACTTTCTTCACTGACCTTTAAATCTTTCAAACAAGGGACTTGCCCAGAAGGCACACTCTCTTATTTGGCCACAAAATCACTTACTCTTTTATTTGGCCATAAGATCAACGAGATCGGCCTGAGCACAAGATTGCTCACTCTCTTATTTGGCCACGAGATCCATCCAAGCACAAGATTGCTCACTCTCTTATTTGGCCACAAGATTGGCCCAAGCACAAGATTGCTCACTCTCTTATTTGGCCACAAGATCGCTTACCTGAGCACAAGATTGCTCACCTGAGCACAAGATCACTCACTCTCTCTTATTTGGCCACAGGATCGACCTAAGCACAAAATCGTTCACTCTCTTTTATTTAGCCATGAGATCGGCCCAAGCACGAGATTGCTCATTCTTTTATTTAATCACAAGATTAGTCATCCTGTAGGAAAAATGAATATTGTGATTCTTAAGTATTCACAACTCTCATTGCTGGGTTTGCTTCAACCAAGAGGGGGGAGAAATTTTTAAAAATTTTTCATAGGAAATCTGCCTTGGCCGAAGCATACCCTCCCAAGATCCCATTGTTAGAGGTTGCATAACAAATTTAAGAAGAAGGAAAGCAAAACTAACCTTTAGTTGAGCTTCTTTTGCAACAGAAGCTTGTGGTCACTATAGCAACCCATCTGTGTTGCCTCTACCAAAAAATCCACGCCGGAGAACATCTTCCATGGCCTCTTCAACTCCTCTCCTTGTGCTAGTAAGTGTGGGAAGTTAAAAGACCAAAATAGGAGTCAAAACTAGGAACCAATTTTCGGTTGTTTCTTCTCCTCATGTTTTCGGTTTCCATGGCCGAACATCATGGAGATCTCATCTCCTCAAATAGATGAAACCATTTCAGCTTCGAAAGGGAAAGAGAGATAAAAGAAAACACCAAAACCCTTTTGGTTCTTTTTCTTTTCAATTTGGTTTGGCTTGGCCGAACATGGAGAACTCTTCTCCTCCTTTCTTTGGCATACCTCCACCGTCCCTCATCTCCTCCCAAAGGTCGGACCATTTCAGCAAAATTGGAAGCATGAGGAAGCTTAAAAAACGACGTCGTTTTGGCTGGCATACCAAGGCCAAAACGACATCGTTTAGGGCCTTTAATAAAACACTTTTCATTTTTGCAAAATGGCCCCAATAGTTTTACCAAACAACCAATTATATTTTGGTCCTTGGACATTAAACACATCCAAACTTTGGCCAAATCATTTTTCGTTATACATGTGACCTAGTAGGCCCCCGATCTGTTGGTAAAAGTCCAAAATGCCCTTCAAAGCCTTTAAAGGCATATTAATTTCTCTAAATTAATCAATTGGACTTTAAGATATAAGCGAACTCTAGCAAGCCATTATAGCTACCCAATTTACAGTAGGAGTTTTCAAGGTGATGAGCCTGTCTGTGAATGATCTCAATGTGTCTAACATATTATGCATGATACAATCCTTTCATTACCCATATCTGGATTAGTCAGAGGTATGGATGACAGTCAATCTCTTTAACTAATCATAGTTTCTCAACCCCGTGAATTATTTGACTTAAATGAATTCAAGCACTCAAATCCAATTTGAGTCTTGTGAGCACCCAAATCCTATTTGAGTCTCAATTCAACCGCGTGCGAGGATTTCACCAGTCAAACTAATTTGTTGAGTGGCCTTCAGATATCAACTTCGAAGAGTGGTAACGAATCTTATCTTGATTAGGCAATGCCTAACTACACTTCTAAAAATGCCCAACACAAGCCTTTATTATTCCTCATATCTAGAGTTACGTTTAACTTGGTCAAAGCATAACCTTTAATATAAAAGACATCCCACAATCTCAAGTCGAAGGATCAATCATGTGATCATTACTTGGAGATCAACTGATAACGTAGCTCCATACAGTATCTCCAAACGGGTCAAACAAAATCACATTTGTCAGTTACGTTTCTCCAAACTAACTGAGTCATGTTCATATGTGTATTTAGATGTAACTCACTTGCATCTCAGCCTATGAGGTCAGCTGCTCATCAAATCAGAAATATCACATCGTCTAGTCTTAATAGATTTTAATAGTGCCCAGTTATTAGATCTCGACTAGTGTCATTTTAGTGCAGAAGTTAACCATTAATAATCACCCTTACAATCCTATAACCCTTTATAGGATTGATTAAATGAACTTCTCACCATAGGCTTCATCTTAATTATGCAATGATCATAATTATGAACATAATATGTAATATAAGATAAATATATAACCTTTAATATCCAAATCCACAGAATGCTTAGTCATAGATACAGTAGAGCCCAATCAAATTGACTCTAGGGCACCTATATTCGA
>JANHAO010020347.1:0-12879 GCA_026873985.1 Saraca asoca | reverse complement strand
GGAAACCTACTACAAGCCTAACTATGCAAAGCACATGCAAGACACATGATCATATTTCCATTAAATTCAGACATTTTACTTCCTGTGAAAAATTTGGCAGAGTTTCCCTATTTTTCAGACATCCAAGCACACGGCCTTCATACACAACAAAAAGGCAACATGTCCATTATGACCTGTATATGAACATAATACCAAACAATGGCCCAGACTATACAATAAGAACCTACTGGGCATCTAACAAAATGCAAAACATGCAGTTCTACCTTATCAACTACCATCAAAAGCAACGACATAAAAATTGATTGTAAACCAACAATTTCATTTCCAAACCCATTGTCACATAAAAGGAAAACATTTTCAATATTTCCAATATTACAAAATATAATAAAGCCAGCAAACAATTTCATAATCAATAGGCAAATAATATTTTGCAATCACATCAATAATTATGACACTCATAATATTTCATAAAATCACAATGTTCCAGAAACAAAATCATGTTCAATTCACATATGGGGTTAACATGTGAGGAGAATTATTTACTTACCTCAGATACTGCAAACTATCTACTAAGGGGGTTAACATATGGGGTTAACACCGTGCTCACACAACAATCCTACTACACATATGAGCAACTTTCTTAGCCACTGCATATATGTCAATAAAGGCTCATGTGTATGAGAAACTTTCTTAGCCACCGTGCGCATGCAGTAACCTTATCGTGCATACGAGCAACTTTCCTAGTCATCATATATGCATAATTCCAACCTCGCAGCTCTCATGCGATCACATTTCACAGCTTTCATGTGAACTAACATCACAGCTCTCATGCGATCACATTTCATAGCTCTTATGCGAACCAACTTTGTAGCTCTCATGTGAACCAACCTTGTAGCTCTCATGCGATCACATTTCATACCTCTCATGCGAACCAACCTCGCAGCTCTCATGCGATCACATTTCACAACTCTCATGCGATCACATTTCACATCTCTCATGCGAACCAACCTTGCAGCTCTCATGCGATCACATTTCACAGCTCTCACGTGAATCAACTTCACGGCTCTCATGCGATCATGTTTCGTAGCTCTCATGTGAATCAACTTTGCGGCTCTTGTACGAGCAAATCTTGCAGCTATCATGCAACTACGAGTCTCAACATCTTTTGATTTATTTGCATAACACTCGTTTATGTCCAAGTTAAATTCATTTATTTATTGATTGGTTACTTGGTTGTTTCTATGTGAAATTAAGTTTGTTACTTAAGAATTACAAGACAATACAACTGAATGTCAAAAGAGAAAAGGAAATTTCTATTCAACAAAAGCCTTAACCAGGCACATACACATCACCAAGAGCTGAGATACAAGTCAGAATACTGCTAAAAAAAGGGGGGAATGGTGGCCTGCTCCTATGGAAGAAAGATTGGCGCATGGGAAGAAAGCTCCCAATCAGAAGGCAAGCCACAGAAGGAAGAGCCACTACCAATGGAGAATCTGCTGACTAGCCTGGGCCTTCAGTTTTCTTCCTCCAGCCTTGATCCCCGGGAATGTGAGAACCCGAAAAAGTCCACCGGAGCAACAGAAAAGAGAAAACCTCACAGATGTGAGGATGTAATCCGAGATTCATATGAGATCCCTCCACATTATAGGAGAAGTGTGGACTTCAAAGCCCTTTACATAGTAGACCATGCATGGCTCACTCAAAGGGCGGAACATCAAGACATTAGGAGGTCTATCTAGAATGGCTATCTGAAATACTCTTTGAGAAAAGAAGAAGTGAAATTCCCATGCTTTAAATAGGCTTGGCCTGAAGGAGTCGAAGAATCTGGAAGAAAAATCCCCAACCATTCTCATTTAATAGCCAGAAGGAAAACAAGGCCAGCACACAGATAGTCATGATGTGTGTTTAACCTGGAAAAACAAAACGGCAAGGGTAGTTTGGGAGACTTTAATAACCCACGGCCGACACTAGGAGCTTTTCCCGTATTTAGAGCTAGAATGGGCCAGATGAGAGCCCAGCCACAAAGTATGTCTCGAGAATTCTTGAAGAATTATAAGGTTTCAGTTCACAGAAAAGTGCCTTGCATCAGAAGGCAAGTGCGCAAGATGGAGACCTATGATATGGCGCCATTCAGTGTGGTCCTGCCAGTGAAAATTCTAACTCCCAGCTCGTAAACTGACTTAAGAGTTAGGGGGTAATGATACCGATAAAAATCAGAACCAAGTGCAAGGCTGGGGAGAGCCCAGGGAAAGCCAAACCTGGCCTGGCAAGGAGTTTGCCAGGTCATTGCATAGAAGCCCACAGCTCGCGGAATCCCCGAGCTTGCTAGACAAATGAGCTCGAAGCCAAATACCAGTCGCATTCTTGATAAGCAGGATCAAGTCCACGGTAGCACAACCTCGCTCAACTGGAAGTTTGCTAAAGTCAAGCATAAGGTTGGCATGCAACTTGCACCACTACTCTATCAAATACGGCCAACAGGTTCCACTTGCAGAAGAAGGCCTACGGAAGCCAAACCCTAGTACCCTAGACAGTCTTGTACATTCAATACTTGATGTAATAGATGTACTCTGAACTTTTTGTCCCATTTGTACCCCTCCATGCTTCTATAAATGGGGGACTATAATCACTAGAAGGAAAAAAGAACCAAAAAAAAAAAAAAAGAAAACTTGTAAGTAGAAACTCTGTAAGAATACATTCTTATAAATAACACATCTTCGTGGACGTAGGGTACGGTACCGTCCAGATTTGGCCGAACCACGTTAAATCTCTGTGCATTCCTCTCCTCTTCCCTCTCGGACTTCTCGCCATTCGACATCACCTTCCTCACTTCCATGACCGAAGAACGGCTAGGGTCCTCGAAGAACTCCCTTCGTTGGTCAGATTCAGATTATAAAAATCCACTGTCAATATGTTTGATAACATTTTTTTTTTATAATTGATTACACATAATCTACTCTTTTTGAATGATGTATAGAAAGATCACTTTTTATGATTAAATTACTAAAAAGAACAATAAATGAATAAAGAAAAAAATAGATTTTGTTATCATTATTAGAGAAGGACAATGATGACAAAAGAAGAAAAAATGGATGATAATATAGATATAAATATGAATGCTTGTTTTCTATAATTCTATATTCAAAATAACTTTTTATTTAATTAGATTTATTATTTATAATTGATTATTAAAAATTTTTGATTATTATATCAAACATTTCTAAAACAAAATTATGATTAATTTTTTATTTATAATAAATTATTAAGAATTCTAATTGTTATTTCAATTGAGCACTAAAGCGAGACTACTGTATTTTCCACTCTTTTATTTGTGTGAAATCTTACAATTGTCTTTTCGCTCAAAATTTCCTGACATAGACTGTTTATAAATGCATGTGGTAGTAGCTAGGTATAGTATAAAGAGGTCCCCCTCGCCATGTTTAGGAAGAGGAATGCTAGCTTCGGTCGCTTGCATTTTCTCTCAATTAGAAAGTCAAGTCTTTTATAGCATTAACTAAGCAACTGACAACTGTTACTTCCTTTTTCCTTGCCAAAAAAATTGACTAGCTTTATTAGTGTCATTATAGATGTAATGATGACAAAAATATTTAAAATTTATGTGTCAATTATTATATATTAAATTATGAGTAGTGTTATTTATATAATTAAAAATCATTTGAATATATGATTTAATTTAAATTAAATTAGTTACAATACTTTTCACCTATACATAAATAATATAATTTAAATTGAATTAAGGAGGTATTTGGTTGGAGAATTTCATAGAACATGTAACAGAATAAAAAAAATTAATTTTCTTATTAAGTGTTTGGTTCATGTGTAGTGGACTCTGTTACTATTACTTGATCTTAATGAATTGTCCTCATTTAGAACCCTTCCCGCGCCTAAGGTATCAGATTACTTTACTTTCTAGAAATCAAAAAAAAAAAATCCCCTCTTTTTTTCTTTCTTTCTCTTATCTTATAAAGCTCTCACCATCACTTATCATCATTGACCCTTACCCACCACTTCCCGTCACCACTACCACCACCACCACCACCACCACCTTCTTCTATTGATCATTACCTACCACCACTTTCTGCCTTTGACCATCACCTATCATCACAATCATCATTGACCACTGCCTACCATCACTTTCTATTGTTGATCATCATTTATCATCATTTACCGTTGTTGACCACCACCCACCACCATCTTTTGCCATTGGCCATTGCCCACCACTGCTTTCACTATTAACCATTGTCCACCACCACCTTCTATTGTTGATCATCATCTTCCATCTTTGAGCACTGCTCACCACCACTAATATTCTATCGTTGACCACCACTATCACCATTGATCATTGCCCACAACCACCTTCAGTTGTTGATCACTGTCCAACATCATATTTTGTCGCTGACCACTGCCTACTACGACATTTCATCACTGACCACTACCATCCACCATTACCTACTACGTGGACCACTACCCATTACCACTTACCATCCTTGACCATAACCATTATCATCTATCAGCTTGACCATTGCCCACCACCACCTATCTTTATTGATCATTGTCCATCACCACTTACCGTTATTAACCACTATCTATTGTTGTTGACCATCATCTAACTAAACAACAAGAAAGGGAATCATAAACAGTATGATTCCATTCCTTCACTGAACGAAACAACTTAAAAAATAATTGTTATCATTACTTTTACTTTTCCTTATTTGATTCCATTCCCTTTCCATTTCCATAGGTTGAGCCAAACGCCCTCTAACATTATTTATTTAAGGTTTTTATTTTGGTATGAAATAAAAAAAATTGTATTAGTATGTACTCTTGCCATTTTTTTTTGAAAGTTTTTCATTCTTTTTTGTAATTTTTTCATTAAAAATTGTAATTTTTATGTAAAATGAGAAAAATTTTAAGAATTTTTTATACAATATTTTGTGTACTTGTTACACATAAAATATATACAAAATTACAAATGAATCGATAAAGAGAGAGATCATGATTTTTAAGAAACTATTCTCCACATATCTTTGGGACCCAATGTGTTCAATTGATAAATTAATTAATTTTGATGATGAAGTTTCTAATTGCTGCAAAACAATAGCTTTGTTATGCTCTTTGCTCTTATGAAAGCAGTCAGTTGCTGGGTTGCTCCAAGATTAAATTGTGCCATAAACTAGTTACTCTTAGGTAGCTATAATAGTCCAAACTTAGTCCTTTTAATTAATTAAGAATGTTATATGAACTTCTCTTGTGCAACATGTTTGATGCATACTCCTTAGTCTGTGATAAAGCATGCAATTTGTTTTTATAGCTAAGTCTAGTATATGCTTAAATGCTATTTATACTTATAAAACTATTCTAGCAAGCTTATCATATGTTTGCACAAGTTTGAAAGACTCATAGTACTGTATTTTTTCAATTAAAAATCTAATTGATTTTGCATAGTCATATTTCTCTAAGAATTATGCTTTTGCTTATTGGTATACACACTTAATTATGATCAGATTAATTTTCTTTGATAAGTTTCATTCTACTAGAAATAATTCAAGTGTGTGAACATTGAACCATGTTCCTATTTAATTGAAACTAATTTGCCTATTTGATAAAGCTTAAAAAAGTTGAAGTGTGCATGTTGCTCTTTGCTCCTTGACAAACTAAAGTTCTAGTTTTTTTTTTTGTAAAAAGCCAGATAATGCAAATTGCTCTCTGATTTGTGCCAGCTCATAGTGACCAAATAAAGGACTGTCACAACTACATAGACTATGATAGAGCAAGCAAATGAGTTGGCCATTGTACCATTGCCACCTCATGCTAACTTTATAAAGGACAGTACAATTGGACAATCCTTGAAAGAGTAAGCAATGAATTGGCCCTTGTACCATTAACAATGACAACTTATTAGAGGTCACTTTCCCAACTAAAAGAGCAAGCTACTCCAATTCCAAAGTCTCTAATCAAAAGTGACAACAAATTGAAAGAGTAAGCTACTCCAATTCCAAAGCCTCTGATCAAAAGTGACAGCACACTAAAAGAGTAAGCTACTTGAATTGGAGTCCAAGTTGAAGAAGGTGCTCTTTGGTACCAAGCTCATCTACAAAAGGGAAGATATTTTTTACTTTAGCATACATCATTCAAGCAAATCTTTTTCCATCTCTTGAAGTCTTCTTTCTCTAAGTTCTCTAATATTCTTTAAGTCTTCTTTGTGCTTCACTTATAAATCTACTCTTGTGAGAGTTTGAAAAACATTGTAGTCTCTTTGAAACAAATCCTTTTGATTCTTGAGTTTTGTAAAGGTTCACTAGTTAGGGATTGAGTGTGAGTGATACACTTAGAGAAACCTTGTAGCTAGGAATGTGCCTTGGTGTAAGACTAAAAAATTCTTAAGTTGAGAGGTAATATTACTTGTACCTTGAAAGGTCAAGTGGGAAAGATTGTAAGGGATTCTCAAAGAAAAAAGTGCTAGTGGATAACTTTTAACGTTGGATTTGACCTTTAAAGAGAGGAATAGATCCAAAGGGATAGTTTTTCCTTTGGACCATAAAATCTCTATACATTGGTGCTATCATTCTCTTTGCCTACTCTTTTACTTTTCATTCACTTTAATTACTTATTTTCATATGTGATTTAAGACTTTCATATATTTGTTAATTGCTCTTATTAAGGGAATTTTTTAAAAATTATAAACTTGCATTTTAAACACCAATTCACCCTTTCTTAGTGTATTTGTCCTATCAATTAGCATTAGAGCTTGGTCTCTATTGTTAAAGATTAACTACTTCTAAGTAAAAATCTTATAGGGATAGTATGGACAACCAAGGATCATCACATGGACAAGAAGTTCATTCCATATCTAGATGACCATTGCTCGATCGAACCAATTATGATTATTGGAAAAATTGAATGATGATCTTCCTTCAAGCCATTAATGATGACGTATAGGAGATTATTGAAGAAGGGCCTACCATTCGATGAAAGAGCAAGGCGGCCAGCAAGTGCCAAAACCAAAAGCAAGTGGATTGAATTAAAAAAAAAAAGAGCAATCTCCATGCAAAAGCTAAAATTGCTATCATATGTGCTATGGAATTAAAAGAATTCAATAAAATCTCCAAGTGCACCACCACCAAAGACATGTGAAATAAGATCCAAATCACCTTTGAAGGAATAAAGCAAGTGAGACAAACTCACATTAACATGTTGGTGAATGAGTATGAACTTTTCTAAATAGAGGAAGAAGAAAAGATTGAACCTATGTTCAAAAGACTCTCTACCATCATAAATGATCTCCATGCTTTTGGAAGAATCATTCTCGAACCAGATATTATCTTTGAAATCCTTAGAAGTCTTCCAAAAACATGGCAATCCAAATGTGATGCAATTCAAAAGGGTAACAATCTTGAAACTCTCACTTATAATGAACTAAGAGGAAAGCTCTTAACTTATGAAAAAACATACATGAAATATGTGAATGATAGAAGAAAAAGAAATAGAAGATTTTGAAGATGAAAATAAAGAAATGATGTATCTTGTAAAAAGATTTATGAATATGTATGAAAGAAATACGTGAGATAGACAAAACCCATTTGTAAGAAATGAAACGGACAATCATGTACCAACTTGCTTTGAATGCAAGAGACCCAGTCACTTCAAAGTAGATTGCCTGAATCTCAGGAGAAAGAAATTTCAAAGGAGGCCACCAAAGAAGAAAGCAATGATGGCTAGTTGGAATGATGAATATGTATCCCTTCGTGAAGAAATCCATGAAGAAGGGGAGGAGGAAGTAGAAAACCTTTGCTTCATGGAACACTATACCAAGGTCATGAATCTTGATACTCTTATTTGTTATGATAAGTTACAAAAGGCTTTTGAAAGTTTAATGGATGATTCCCATAAAGTTATGTTAATATATCTTTTCATTTTTAAAGAAAACTCTTCCTTGGAAAAGGAATTTGATTTTTTTAAAAAAGGAAAATCAAACTTTGAAAGATGATGTTGATTCTTTGAAAAAGGAAAATGTTTTCTTAAGAAAAGAAAATGAAATTTTTGAAGAAATGGATATCTTTTCTCAAAATGATTTAACAAAGTAAAATACTATTCTACCAAATGAAGTTGACTCCTTGAAAAAGGGAAAAGAAACCTTGATAAAAGAAAATCTTATTTTAAAAAGCAAACAAGTTGCTCATTCATTAGTGAATGAAATTCAACCCTTACTAGAGAAAGAGTCAATTGGTCATTCATTAAAAGGTGGAAACAAATTTTTGAAAAAGAAAGTAAAATCATTGAAAAAGAAACTTTCTCACTTTGTTAGGAATGCTTTTTTGGGAACTTAAAAAATGTCTTGTGATAAAGGGGCAGCTGGTTTCATTCATAGAAAACATAATAAGTATCAAATTATTTCTTTATAAAAGCAACTCAACATTGCAAACCTTTTTTGAAATGTAACTTTTGTGGGAAAAATGGATGTATTTCTCAATATTGCTTTCATAAGAAGAAATTACTTAGTCATAATACACATGTTTTGATATCAAGAGGGCAATATTCAAAGAAGTAAGTGACTAATCCAAAAGGACCCAAAATGATTTGGGTACATAAGATAAGATAGCTTCCTTTTTGCAGGTTAGCCTTAAAGCTAGTGTTGGAAAGGATTATTGATTCCTTGATAGTGATTGCTTAAAACATATGATTGAAGATCCAAGCATGGTTATTTCTTTCAAACAAATTCATGGAAGTGAAGTAGTTCTTGGTGATGACATAAGATGCAAAATTGTTGGCATTGGTAAAGTTAGTATTAATTCTTCATCAGATATCAATAATGTCAAAATGGTAGAAGGACTCAAACATAATCTCTTAAGCATTAGTCAACTTTGTAACAAATGCTATAGAGTTATATTTGAATCCTCTCATTGTTATGTGTAAAGTATCTTTAATAAAAAAATATTTTTTATGGGCTAAAGAAAAGATAACCCTCCATGCAATTTCCTTAGAAGATATTCCTTCCCAGGAAGCAAATTATTTTGTTTCAATAAGTGATCAAAATTAGCTTTGGCATAGAAGGCTTAGGCATGTAAATATGCACCTTATTTCAAATTTTAGCAAAAATGATTTAGTAAATAGCCTTCCTAAAATCAACTTTGAGAAAAATCACATATGTAATGTTTGTTAACAAGGGAAAGAAGTAAAATAATTTTTTTAATCTAAAAATATTGTTTCCTTTTCAAGACCCTTGGAGTTATTGCATACGAATCTTTTTAGTACTACAAACATCTAAAGTTTTGATGGCAAAAGACATGATCTTGTTATTGTTGATGATTTCTTAAGATATACTTAGGTACTCTTTCTAGCTCATAAAGATAAGACTTTCAATATCTTTAAAAAGTTTTACAAAAAGATTCAAAATAAAAAAGTGTGAGCATATCAAGCATTTAGAGTGATCATGGTGGAGAATTCAAAAATCACATTTTTGAAACATTTTGTGAAGAAAATGGGATTGGTCATAACTTTTCATATCCTAGAAATCCTCAACAAAATGGGGTGGTAGAAAGGGAAAATAGAACTATAATTGATATGGCTAGAACCATGCTTTATGAAAATGATCTTCCAAAATATTTTGGGGTGGATGCCATAAACATTTCTTGCTATATCATTAATAGAAGCTTGATATGTCCCAGCTTAAGGAAAACTCCTTATGAGCTTTGGAATGTAAGAAAACCTAATATTAGTTACTTCCATGGTTTTGGTTGTAAATGTTATATCTCGAATAATAAGAAATACCAACTAGCAAAATTTGATTCAAGATTAGATGAAGGTATCTTCTTGGGTTATTCTACCACTAGCAAAGCTTATAGCGCTTAGAACAAAAAAACTCTAGTGATAGAAGAATTTATGTATGTTATGTTTGATGAAACTAATGATTTACCTTTGAGTAATCTATTAGAAGAAGAAGATAACTTTATGACAAATGAAAACTCATTAAATATGAGAAAGGAGCAAGCATAACATGAAGATATAAAAGAGCAAGATAAATTAAAAGAGCAAAAGGATTACATCGAGCAACTAGAAGAGTAAGCTCTAAAGTTAGAACACTGAATTCATCCTAGAGAATAGAGGCACATGCCAAACTATCCAATGGAGTATATCATTGGCAATCCTTCTCAAGCAATCCAAACAAGATCCTTGAGGAGATTAAATTCAAACAATATAGCTCTTTTCTCTCAAATTAAACCAAAGAAACCTTACTTAATGAGAATTGGATCAACGCCATACAAGAAGAACCTAACCTATTTGAAAAGACAACGCATGGAACCTTGAGCCAAAACCTCTGAATCAATCAATCATTGGCACAAAGTGGGTGTTTTAAAACAAACTAGATGAATTTGAAAAAGTGGTAAGAAACAAAGTGAGATTAGTAGCACAAGGATAAAATCAATAGGAAGGTATTGGCTATGTTGAAACTTATGCTCTTATTGCTGGACTTGATCCATGAGAATGCTCCTTGCTTTTGCATCCTTTAAAAATTTCAAACTTTATCAAATGGATGTCAAAAGTGCTTTCTTAAATGATTTCTTAGATGATGCAGTTTACGTCAAGCAACCTCCTTGATTTGAAAATGTTAAAAAATGTAATCATGTTTTTAAACTAACAAATGCTTCATATAGTCGTAAACAAGCTCCTAGGGCTTGGTATGAGAGACTTAGCAAATTTCTTATTGAAAATGGTTTCATAAAAAGAAAAGTCGATATTACTCTTTTCATCAAAAATATTGAAAATGTTGTTTTGATTGTGCAAATATATGTTGATATTATATTTGAATTTGCTAATGAACTCTTATGTAAGGAATTTTCAAATCTCATGAAAGGTGAGTTTAAAATAAGCATGATGGGAAAGCTTGCATTCTTCCTTGAGCTTCAAGTGAAACAAACCAATGAAGGTGTCTTTATTAACCAAGCTAAGTACACTAAAGATCTCTTAAAAAGATTTTAGATGGAAAATGTAAAAATCCTTGGTACTCCCATAAGCTTATCCACTAAACTTGACAAAGATGAAAATGATAGACTAGTAGATGAGAAGGAATATAGAGGTATGATTGATCCACTTCTTTATTTATGGTTAGTAGACTAGATATCATGTTTAGTGCTTGCTTACGTACAAAGTATCAATCTAACCCTAAAGAGACACACCTTATAGTTGTGAAAAGAATTTTTAGATATTAACTTGGTACAAAAGATCTTGATTTATGGTATCCTAAAAATAAATATTTTGATCTTATTTTATATTCTAATGATAACTTTTCTGAATGTAAGCTAAACAAGAAAAGTAATAGTGGAGTATGCCACTTCCCTGGCCTATGTCTTGTATCATGGAAAAACAAAAATCAAGCCTCAATTGCTCTTTCCATAGTTGAAACTAAATATATGGCACTTGGAAGTTGCATTGTGCACAAGTATTATGGATAAAGCAACAACTTGGAGATTGTAGTTTGAATTTTAATAAAATATCGATACTATGTGATAATAATAGTGCTATTAATTTGACCAAAAATCTTATTCAACATTGTAGAATTAAACATATTGAGATAAACATCATTTTATAAGAGATTATATTTAATGAGGGGAGATTGACCTTAATTTTATAAATTCTAAAAATCAATTAGTAGATATTTTTACAAAGCCTCACTATGAAGATCAATTTTGTTTTATCATAAATGAGCTTGGAATGATTAATCTTAACTAATTTAATCTCAAAATGCTTGGATAAGATTTATAGATATTTTTATTTTTTTCTATATTATTTATTTTATGCATTTATTTTTTGATTATTTTATTATTTGATTGTTACTCCAATTTTTACTGATTTTTATGTCTAGACATGCATTTACTTTGCATCAATTTTACATTACTATACATGTATTTGTGAATACACTAGAAATATTTGGCATGTACACTATTGATACCCCCAAGGTTGGAAAATTTCTTTTGGTTGGACCTATTCAAGAAGATTTGGGTTAGATTACATGGAAGCTACACTTTTTTCAAGATTTCCTAACTTTTTCATCCTTGGTTAGCTTATCAGGCCCATAGATAAGTTCTCTCTTCTTATCGATCTTACACATTTTGGGCTAAAATGCAAAAACATCTTTTTAACTCTTTCATTTCCTACTTTTTGAAAAAGTTGTTCTTTTCTTTCTAACTCCTTTTCTTTTTTTTTTTTGTGAAAATTGTCATCCTTTTCCTCATTGAACGACAATTAGAACCACTGCTTCTCTACATTTTTTCTTTAGTCTTGAAGTCTCTAGGTCCTAAGCTTTTCTTTCATCTTTTGAACTTAAGTCTCTAATTTTCCTTTTCCTTCATCTGCTTGCATTCATTCCAAAATTCTTTTTGCTTACTGATTTTTCACCTATTTCTCACTTGCTTTGCATACTTGGTTTATCATCTTTAAATTTCTATTTTAAGCTTCAAATTTTAACCATTTTCAAGTTATTTTTTTTAAAAAACAATTTTCCCATTTCATTTTCACTCAAAATTTTCAATAAAAAACCATTTCTTTGTCTTATAAAACCGTGAATCCTTACCTCTTCCTACAAAATATTTCTCTTCTAAAATGGCATCCCATGATATCCTAATCAAATTCTCAAACCTCTTTTACAAATTCCCACTAGCTAAAACACATTATTTTTCCTTTACTTACAAAAAATGTGTAACCCCGGGTAGACTTAGTTTCCTTAGAATTTGATAGCTTGCCCTATGTAGATTTCTTAAGGAAAGATAAATGCCTTGTTAACCCAAGCTATATCATTAGTACTAGTTTTGAATGTTGAAAAACAATTGAAAAAGCAATGAAAAAGCAATCTTGAGCTAA
>JANHAO010020346.1:0-12878 GCA_026873985.1 Saraca asoca | reverse complement strand
TTTGGTAAAACTATTTTTAAAAATAGTTTTGAAAATTTTGTTCTGAAATCCTATTTTAAAAACTATTTTTGAAAACAACTTTAAGCTATTTTCAAAAACAGAAAAATAGAACAAGTTTCCAAACAGGCCCGAAATCTCTTTGAAATTTTTTTTTTAAAAACCCTTTTAGGATCTTTATCCCAATATTCTGGCTTTATTTGAAGGATATTTTGGGGAACAGGTTTTTCAACATATTTGGTTAAAACTTTTGAAGGCTAAGGGTCAGCTGAAATAATTTGTTTAAAAGATGTGCTAGCCATAATCTTCTGGGATTTCAATTTTTTGATTTGTTTGAGAATCTTGGCTTAGTCAATGACTAAGGCTTTGGCTTCCTCTTCTTCGGCTATATCTGCCTAAGACTTTTTTGTGAGGGTTAAAGGCTTTTGTATTTGTGAGGCTATGGCCTAAAGGGTTTCTATTGGAAGGTCTTAGTCATCTGGGGTTTGGACTTTTGAGACAATTTGTTTTCCCTTGGATTGGTAGGGTTTGGATTTGGATTTAGGATCTGTCTGCAAATCCTTATTTGGTTTCTCCTTATCTTGTTCCTTCTTTGGGGCCATTATTTTCCCTACAAATATTCACTAGTTAAGAAATCTGGCAAAGAATTTGAAGAGCCTTTGATATATTCTATTTCAAAATCAAAAGCAAATAATGTTGCCTACCAGTGTGCAAAAATTTGTTTTGATGCTAAATTTTTAACATCCTTTTGAAGAACATCTTTTACAGATCTACAATCAACCTAACAACAAATTTCTGGTTGAAAAGATCACTTTGAAATTTTTGAATACATAAAACTATTGCTAAAATTTCTTTTTTAACAGTTGAATAATTTTGTTGAGCATGGTTCCAATGTTTAGAGGTAAATGCAACCACACTCTGTTTTGAAAACTTCTTTTGCTTGAGGATACCTCTAAACCCCAAGTCTGAAGCATTAGTTTCGACAATTTTTAAAGCAGAGGGATCAGTAATTTGAAGACAAAGAAGATCCTTGATGTGAAGTTTGATCCTTCTGATAATATTCGTACGAACATCTATCCAAGGAGGAAGATTTTTCTTCAAATGATCATGCAAAGGTTTAATCAAATTTGACATATTTGGGATGAAGTCTGTGACATAATTTTAGTATCCCAAAAATCTTTGAAGTTGAGTTAAGTCTAAAATTTGGTCTAGAAATTTGTCAGTAAATTGGATTGCTCTCTCAATTGGAGTTATAGTTCCTTGGAAAATATAATGAGCAAGAAACCTAACTTTGGTTTGAAACAAAGATATTTTCTTTTGAGAGACTACAAGTCCATTTTTCTGGGTAATTTCTAGGAAAATATTTAAATGTTTGAAATGTTGATCAATGTTCTGAGAGAAAACCAAAATATTGTCAATATAGGTTATTATAAAATTTATGAAAGGATTATAAATATCATTCATAATCCTTTGAAATTCTTAGGGTGCTTTTTTTAGGCCAAACAGCATTACATTCCATTCATATTGTCCAAATGGAACTGTAAAAGCTATTTTATACCTATCCTCAGGTTTGATTTGAATTTTCCAAAATCCTAATTTTAAATCAAATTTGGAAAATATTTTTGCTGAATGCAAGCGATTCAACAGATTCTTCTTATTTGGAATTGGGTATCAGGTCCATTGCAAGGCTTCATTTAGGGGTTTGTAGTTGATCACCAATCTTGGTGTTTCTCATTCAATTTCTGCATCTTTATTAACATAAAAAGTAGAGCATGACCAAGGACTTTTGGACTTTCTGATAATCCCTTTGGATAAGAGATCCTTAATTTCTTTTTTACAATAGTCCAGAAGTTCTTGATTCATTTGAATTGGATGAGCTTTTGTAGGAATATTTCTTTCTAAAAAATATTTTTCATATGGTAAATCCACCATATGTTGTTTTCTTTTCCAAAAGGCATTTGGCAAATCAGAACAAATCTGATCCTCAATTTTCCTTTTGAAAACATTTATTTTATTTTGAATAATTGGATTTTGTAAAGAATTCTCCATTTTTTTGAAAGAAATTTCTTCAGACAAGAAATTGATTTGATTTTCTTTTATTTTTACCAAGTTCAAATCCTTGAACATGGGTTTTTTGATAAATTGGAAAAGGATTTTTTCTCCAAGGCCTTCCACTTCTATGCCTTTATTTGAAACCTTGAAAGGCATAATTTGTCAGATAATGGAGAACCTAAGATAATTTTGCTGGTTATATCCTTTACCAACAAAAATGTTGTTTTGATTTCTTTTGAAGAATTTGTTACAACCACATCCGAAAGTTTGTATTGAATTTGTAACCTAGATCCATTTACAGACCTAAGGCTTTCATATGTTTTTTCAAAATATTTAGTTGGAACAAGTTCTTCTTGTATATAATTGAGATTAGCTCTTGTGTCTAACAAGGCTGCTGTCTCAATGGTATATTCATTTCTAATGATTAATTTGATCGGGATATACCATTTTGGAATAGAGATTCCAGAAGAAAAAAATTTCTTGAGAAGAAACACTCTCATTTTCTTCTTTTGAAATTTCTATTTTTCCTTTTCCTTTTTGAAGAGTAGAAAGGATTAAATCAGAATGCTCTTGCTTCTGCTTTAATTCTTTCACCTCTATTTTCAATAGATTAAGTTCATGTTTAAGGTCCTGGACTATTATAGACCTAACCTTTTCTGAACTAAATCTATCTAAAACATTTTTGAAATTGTATTTGTCTATCCTAACCAATTTAGGTTAGACAGGCCTATTGATTGACTTAGAGCTTTTTGGAGATATTCTAGTTTTTGCTCATTGTCAGGAAGTTAGAGGATTACTTCTAGAAGTAAATCCTGTTCTTTTGTAAGGATATTTATTTCCTTTTCTTTAGAAGATGATGTATCCTTTGAATTTGAAGAAGAACAACAATCCTCTTACTGTACTTTTTTGTTATTTTCTATTTCTACTTCTGCTATTTCTTTCTCCTTAGAAGAAGCATTAGAAGACCTATTTTGTTCCTCCATAATCAAGAGGTTATTGATTTGTTCTAAGACTTTAACCCTAAGGTTGAATTTCCTAAGGTTCTTGTTAAGTTTACAAAATTTGGCTATGTGACCTAGCTTGTTACACCTATAACAGAAAGGTCTTATGTCTTGATTTGGGTTAGGAATATATCTAGGCTTTCTCCTAGTTCTTTTCCTGCTTATTGCTAGTTTTGTGTTTTTGGCTTCTATCTCCTTTTGTCTTGCCCTTCTCCTATGCTTAGGTTTGAAGGTTTTTAGGCAGATGAAACCAAATTGTTCATAGAAAGATCCTAGTTCTTTCCTATTTAAGGCTCTTTCTTTTGACATTTGCCTCTGAATTTTGTCATCCTAACATATTCTCAAAGCTACCTTATGGACATATGCCACTAATTGCCCATAAGTGAGAGTTTCATATGGGATAATCCCATTATGTTGATTTCTAATTTTGTCGCTAAACTTATCTCCTAAGGATCTAGGGAGTCCTGTAAGGAATTTTTCCTTCTAGAAAGGTTGGTTGCTATCTATCCTAGCATAGATTCTAAAAAAGGCATTTTTATACCAGGAAAAATCTCCTAGGATTTTACATTTGAGGTTTGACAGCAACTCTGCAGATTTGTCTTTCCATAGGTTGGGATCTCCTATGAAATGTTTGGTGATTATGAAGATCAGGGTATTTATTGCATCTGAGATCTCATCTCCATCTGAGTCACAGATGACTTCTCCTTCTTGATCAGTCTTTATTGATTAAAGGATTTGGTTCTTTTGTATTTCTGTGAAATGGTCATCCCACCATCCTTTGAGTTGGCCAGTAAATCCTACAACAAGGACATGGACTACGTTGCCATCATCATAGCCATGGATAGTTTGATATGCAGTACTAACCATTGTCATTTCTTAGAGAATATTTAGGATTTCATATTTAGACTTACCATCTATGTTCCATTCATAGATGTTATTCCCATTATAGGAATTCTGAATCATGAAAGACTTTTCTAATGGACTTATGTCCAAAAATTTGGGTAATGGACTAGTTGGAGGTTTGGGTTTCCAATTTTGAATGGCTTGAATAACTTCTAGCCTAAGGCCTTCATCTACATCTAAATCCTTTTCAGATGGCTTTTCTGAAGGTTGACTAGAGGCTTTATCCAAAACCTGAATTTTTCCTATACTATTCTTGCTTGATCCTGTCAAAGGGGTGTCAGGAATTTCTAGGGCTTTTGAAGCAGTTAATTTCTGCTCTAATTACTCTATTGCTTTTGCAATTTCTATTTTGGCTATTGCCTCAGACCTTTGAGCCTTATTGAGGTTTCTCTACTTATCCTTGGGAATTTGGTAAGGCTTAAATAGAGGTTGATCTATTTGTTTGCTAGTTGAGACTTTTGAGGTTCCTACAGAACTATCACTATCTAGGATTTGGCTTCCTAGAGTCTGCAGGTACTTATTTATATAGTTTTTTTGTTCCATTAAGGATTGTATATCCTTAGATGAAACAGGTTCAGCTCCATCCTCTACCTTAAAGGGTGCAGCTACTATTGGCTTTTCTGGATTTGAGGTTTCCATTTGGAAAGGCTTTTGAAGAGGTAATTTTGAGACTACTCTCTCTCCTTTCAAAGTTGTACAATTTTGGGTTGACCTGGTTTTGACTCTAATTGATTTACCGAAAGGATAATCTATCCCTTTCCTATTGGCATAGATTTCAAACCAGTTAGACATTGAACAATGCTCCTTTTGTTCTTTCATGAATTTGAACAATTTTGTTTGAAGTAAATTTCTTTCCTTTTGAGAAAATTTTGAAAGAAGCCATTCTCTCTGAGGAGTATTTTCCTCTATTTCAAAGTCTTCTTTCAAAAGTTTCTTATCTAATTTGAAATCAGGAAAATTTTTCTTTTGGTATAGATTCATTTTAATTCTGAATATTGTTCATTCATCATTGTAGAGCACGTTGGACTTAAAGATTCTTCAGAATTTTTATCTTCAACTTGTTCTTTTCCTTTTGCAAAAACATTTGAATAGACAGATTTGGGAATCCTAGAGCTATTATCTATTCCTCTAAGGTTCATAGCAGATAGAGATCTCCTAAGGCTAAAGATATCTATTGGCATAGTTGATGAACTAGAAGCTACAGATCTTCTAGATCCTATTTCTAGTCTATTTGGTTCAGTTATCCTAGGTATTTCTAGACTATTCCTATGGAAGAATAGATCTACTTGTCTTGAATCATGCTGAACTATCCTAGCTATTTCAGAGCTAGCTAATTATGGTCTGGTTACTTTGGGCAGAGACCAATTGTGTGGGTATTCTAACTTATCCCATTCAGTTGAAATTGGCTTTTGGATCCTAGCTTTAGAGGTATCAGTCATGAAATAAGTTGTTTGTCCTCTAAGGCTGGGAGGTTTGATGAGTCCAGTGCTTCTACTATTATGCAATTTGTATTTAATCCTATAGGTTATCACTACAGGAATGGTTCTAGGTTTCATACTATAACCATGCAATTTAACATTTAAAATCAATAAAGGTTCCCTATAAGCCTCTCTAAGAAAGATAGGTATATTTGGAAAACTATTGAAGTAAATCGAATCTTGGGATACACTACTTTCAACTACTCCTAACAAAGAGTCATTGAAGTTTTCGTGCCTATTATCCCTAAGGACTATTAGTATGGTCGTGTTTAATCCTAATCTTGTCATAGGACTAGCAGCAATTTGAACACAACCAACATGCTTATAATTGAAATTTAATCTAGCTTTTCTAAGATCCTTATCAAACCAAAGTACAAATTCTTCTACCAATGGATCTATATTTATAAACTTTTCTTCAATTTTAATCATATATTTTGATTTAGTGAAAAACTGAAAATTTGATTTGTAAAGTTCATGATCTGGGATATTTGGGAGTTCCCAATCATCAACTTCTCTATTTAAATCATCAAAATCAATTTGTTCTTTAAAAATCAATTTTGAATTTTCTTTAAATTTGATTTTTTAATTTTTTAATTTGAAGAAAATGAAAATTTAGAAAACAATGAATGATTCATGGTAGTAGATCAACAAACAAACAAACAATAAATAAACACAAAAAATAAATAAACACTGATATATCTTAATTCCGTGGTATCAAAGCTTTCAGGTACTCACAAAGATCTAAAATTATCCTACCTAACAAAATTCATATTAATATCTCAGCATGAATTCATAATCTCTAAGCATATCAAGCCACCTTCCTTGATCTGAATGATTGAGCCACCTACCTCTTAAACATGTGAGCACAAGTGACAGGCGAATCTACACCCTTTTCTCCACTCATACGTGCTTCCTACCCCTTCACGAACACATGTCTTGTCTGAGTGCTTTAACAATACATTCAGATTGGCGAGTGCTTTTCCAGCTTACTTAGAAAAATTATTCATACTCGAAGATTAATATAAAGCTTGTATCAGCAAACACAATTTCTAGTTGATAAATCCTCCTCCTTGCACCAAATCGTTCGTAGAAAGATCCTAGTTCTTTCCTATTTAAGGCTCTTTCTTTTGATATTTGCCTCTGAATTTTGTCATCCTGACATATTCTCAACGCTACCTTATGGACATATGCCACTAATTGCCCATAAGTGAGAGTTTCATATGGGATAATCCCATTATGTTGATTTCTAATTTTGCCCCTAACCTTATCTCCTAAGGAACTAGGGAGTCCTATAAGGAATTTTTCCTTCCAGAAAGGTTGGTTGCTATCCGTCCTAGCATAGATTCTGCTAAAAAAGGCATTTTTATACCAGGCAAAATCTCCTAGGGTTTTACATTTAAGGTTTGACAGCAACTCTACAGATTTGTCTTTCCATAGGTTAGGATCTCTTATGATATGTTTGGTGATCGTGAAGATCTGGGTATTTACTGCATCTGAGATCTCATCTCCATCTGAGTCATTAGACTAAGTCAATAACTTAAGCCCAATGTAATATAACATTAATAAAGCCCAAGAGAAATATAATATTACTTTAATATTAAATAATATTACATTATAATATAATCCAATATTATATTATAACATATTATATTATATTGAGCTATATTCCAAGGATCACTTAATCCAATTATGAATCCTAATTATATTACATCAATTCCAATTTTGTCATACTCTTTATATGTGACCATGTAGGTTCTTATTACATTGGTAATGATACCAAAAATAATCTAATTTTAGCATCATAAACAGTGAGCAGTATCTAATAGTACATCACTGCCACCCAAGTAATAAGAATGTCAGTGACTCGACATACCTAAATAGTGACCAATATTTCATGTATCTTGCTCCCCTTTGTTTGAATATCTAGATTAAACTCGAGGCATGGAATGTATCATCCTCTTAATAATTCAATTTATGTTTCTTGATCCCTGAGTGATTAATTGAAAACAAGTGAATTAATATCACATATTGACCCATTTGAGCATGGCCATGCATTTCTTAGTCCCACTCAATCAAGGGGCTCATAGATATTACTCCTTCTAAGAAAGAGGGACAAAATCCCATCTAGATCACACACATCCCTCCGCATGATTTGTGGTATACTTAACCACTACCTTTTAGGCCACCCTATTAAAGGTAACATCAGACAGTGTCAAAGTAAATAACTCCTCATGTAGGGAACCATGGTGATTTCTAGTCCAAGGACTTTATACATTACGGTCACTATATGAATTGCTTATGGCACTTAACCATCCATGTAAGATTCTTATAAAAGGTCAGTCTAGTACATTTTGTTCTCTAACATGTACCCATGTAATGACTTGATATCTCATATTCATGACCTTTTGGTCATCAGTCATCATACATACTAGTCTTGTTGCATTATTGCTATCCCAGTTCACAACAATACTCGACTAGGGACATTTTAAGAATAGCAAATTTGTTATATATGAAATTTGGAGCACCCACGAAGGATCGACGAATAACCCGAGCACAACAAAGGTCTAGCTCGAGGAGTGCTCGAGATGTCCAATCTCCAGCACATCTCACTGAGCGACTTCCTCAGCTTGAGCTCGCCCATGAGAGAATGAGCCCAACCTCAAAGACGGATGTCCCCTGAACTGATGGACCTAGTTAGCAAGGTGCCATCAGTGACCCCAGAGCTCACTACATGGCAGACCAGCATATGTATTGTCCAGTCGACATGCGGGGCCCACCTACAAAAGACAATTTATAGGAGATGACTTGCAGGATTTTGTCTGGTCATACTGTTTTGTACATTAAATATGTGATCTAATAGGTTTACTGCATGCAAAATTACCATTGTAACCTCCCCTCCTCTATAAATAGAAGGATGGAGATGAATGGATGAAAAGAGCTTGTATGCTAAAACTCTATAAAAATACTCTCTAATCAATATACTACCGTGGATGTAAGGTCCGGCTATATCTAGATTTGGCTAAATGACATAAAAATTCTATGCTTCCCGCTATTCTTCCCTCCTCCTTTCAGGCTTATTTCATTGATTTATTATTCCACAACCAGTTAACAGTTTGAGATCCTTGAAGAATCCTTAGTTGGCTAGAGTTTGGCTCAATACCAAAATCCATCATCGACAAAATTATTCTAGGGACAATTATTATATTTATGTATATTATGCAGATATAGCAAAATATAACAATTGAATTACCTTTTAAATGTAATACAATGTATGCAAAACAATCCTCTTATGATTGGCTTCTAGGGCACACACCAACACTTCGGCCATGAATGATCACATTGCATACATTTCCCATGACATAACATCTAGTGTGGAAGATGTTCTCTCTTTGCTCTTTATTGCCTTCCTTGAATTGGGTGCTCAAGGCTCTTTTCACAACTAGTGATTCTCTTTCAACCACTATATAACAAGTGTCATTACTCTCTTCACTACTTGACTTAGAGCTTTGCTCCTTTGTTTCTAGCTCACTGGCTGATTCAACTTCACCATTAGCTTTTAAAGTCATTTCCCTTTTATTAGGCATTCATAAGCTTAATGTCCATGTCCCAAACATTTAAAGCACTTGATGTTTCTTTACCTTTGGGGCACTTCTATCTTGCCTTTGCCTTTAGCATCACTAACCTTTGCTTTGGAGGAAGTCTCAGCCATGTTCCTTTTAGAAGCTTGGAAGTCTCTTAAATCATGCCTTTTATCCTAAGGAGTCTGCCTAAAAGAGCTTGATTGATGTGCACCCTGGGAAGAAGTTTTCCTCTTGAGTTGCCTCTTTACCTTCATTGCCATATGTACCTTATCTTCAAGTTCCACGTAGTTTTGGAGCTCAATAATGTTGGCAATGTCAGAGTTCAAACCATGAAGAAACTATGCCATTGTAGCTTGCTTATCCTCCACTATGCTGGCTCTTATCATTGCAACTTCCATCTCCTTGTGGTAGTCTTGAACACTCTTCGAACCTTGAGTTAGGCCTTGAAGCTTTTGGTATAACTCTTTATAGTAATATGAAGGGACAATCTCTTTTTCATTATGGTTTTCAACTCTTCCCAGAGGACACAAGTCTTTTCACGTTTCTCTTCCTACTTTGAACTAGTTGATCCTACCATATGATAGGATTATAAATGAATTCCACAATTACTAGTTTGACTTTCTTTTCTTTGAAATAGTTATGGCAATTAATGACTAGCTCCACTTTCTTCTCCCATTCTAGATAAGCTTTCGGATCACTTTTGCCTCAGAAAGATGGGATGGTCATCTTAATATTATGAAGTTTGGAGCCCACCCTTTCTCTTTTATGTCTCTCATGTCTTTTATGTCTACTACCAAAAGTATCTGTATCCCTTCTTCTTGCACTCTATTTAGTCTTATAGGGATATGTGGATAATTCTTCTTCTTCTTTTTCAACCCTCCAATCCCCTTCATTGCTTCGATGTAAGTCATGACTTCTTCTAGTTTTTCTCTCATGGGAATGTCCACTTTGCTCCATAGTAGTGCATCTTTCATCAAGCTTATCAATTTTTATATTTACTCTTTCAAATTGTTGTTGCATGGCTCTAAGAGTAAACATGACTTTATTAAGTTAAGATCCTCCACCTTCCGTCTATGAGCAAGAAAGAAGTTCTATAAAATAAATGTTAGGAGAATATGGACCTCACAAATTCACACCCTCACAAGTGTTTTTGATCACTCTACTCATGTTTGTTCACACAATTAGGCTTTTGCCCTCAATTATGCTCACACACTCTTGCCTTTTACCACTCTAGTCCTCTCCTTTGAGCCCTATGAGAGCTAACTGACAAATCTTGGAGTTCACACAAAGTAGCTTTAAAAAATCACTTAACACTCAAGTCACTAAAATGCAGCACGAACTAACAATACAAAGAAACAAGGATGAGCAAGAAACACAAAAGAAATTGAACAATAAGAATGAGTGAGACTTTTGACCTAAAATAGGGGAAATTTCAGAAAAATTTTAGAGGATTTGAAGGAAAAATAAGGGAAAAATTCATGAAATTGCAGCACAATAGGAGTTTTAAGCTTGTGTTTTGATCATACAATCCAAAGCACAAAGGAAATTGACTCAAAATAACTCTCTAGATTGGCTAGGACTTAGCTTGAAAAGTTGCAGAAAATTTTTCTTTGTTGGATAGCCTTTGTTCCTCTTTTGTCATGATTTTTTTTTTAAGATCATTTCTTTGATTCTTTTTTGTTTTTCTTTCTTTCTTTTCTTTCTTTTTTTTGTCACACTTTTATTTCCTTTATTTTTGCCTTTCTACTTTTGTTTCTTTACCACTCTTTTGTTTTTCTCGACAACTTGCTATGCTATTCAAAATTTTTTTATGTTTCAACACTTTGAAAAAAAAAATTAGTAGCACAAAGACACTTCAATTCAAGAACAATTGGTACAAATTAATTTCCAAATATGTGTACTTAAAATGAATATTTCTAAGGTGCAAACACAATCAAAAACCAAGCAAGGATAATAGCAAAAATTCTAGAAATTATAAGCCAAAGTTTTGGCCAGCAGGGGACAACAACAAGTTTTTGATGCAATTATGGGAGAAAATGGTTCCAAATCACACCAAATGTTGTGTAACTCAGTCCCAGACAAGTTGACACACAAGAACAAAGTAAATGGACACTAAAACAAATTAATAAACACTTTGAATGCAACAAAGAACAAGAGGAAAATTCTATAGAAATTTTAGCAAAACGTTCACTAGAACAAGCAAGGAAATGAAATTAAAATGAAACAAATTAGGCAGAAAAAAATTAACTCAAACAAGGCTAACATCAAACACTTAATGTGCAACAAGATCATAAAATTAATGTAGAAAAAAGGCCAAAAACTAAAGCAAAAACTCAATCAAGAAACCATAATAGAAGCAGAAATTTTAGCAAGCAATTGCAACTCATTTGGACACCAATTGATCAAGTAATTGAGCTAAAAAATGTACAACAAAAATCAGAGATGTTCAACACAAAAATGAGAGGAAAATTGAAGAAAAAATATGGGAGAAAGAAGGGATATCACCTCAACTGGAAGAGCTAAAATTTTGATACAAAACTAATGTGATCTCCCTTGGAGATGCCCATGAATCTATCCCAATTCAACAATTCGGCACTCAAAATTGAAAGAAGAAGAAGGATATTCATGCCACACTCTAGAAAGATAGAAGGAGAGCAACAAGTGATGAAGATTGATTCCACAAAGAGGAAACTCTTTGATAAGTCTTGAAGTTCTAGCAAAAACCTTAGGAGAGCATTTTACTTAAAGAAAAACACTCTTCAATTCTCAATCATCAAATTTGAATGGTTGAAGGACGCATGTCTCCCCTCATAGCAATTTGGCTCAAATATGGGCTGGGTTCAAGTTCTAATAAGCATAACTAAACACCTAAACAAATAACAAAGTAAATAAGCTAATTAAGTTCAAGACAAAGCCATCCAATCAACTAAGCAAAGGGTTAGCTGAACTACCAAACATGCTAGCTGAAAATAAATGGCTATTCAATAGCCCAAAAACATCACAAACCCAAGAATTAATTCTCCTAAAAACATAAAGGAAATAAAAGAGGAAAATCACCCTAAAAAAAAGTTAAAAAGGTCTCAAAGGTAGCCCATAAAATAACACAAAATGATAGCCCAAACATTGTGACAAGGTCAATTTTAGATAGAAACTCTAAGGAAAATTGACAGTCAATATCAAGACTCTAAATGGTAGAACTAGGCTTTAGCCTCAACATAAAAGTTGTAGAGCTTTCTCTTAGCTTTCCAACCATATAAAGATTGACCCAATCTAGCATCTGGAGCTTAGGTTATAGCCTAAAAATAAAAATAATGTCAAAACCTTAGCATTAAGCAATTAATTCAATATGCTCCAAATCATGACCAAATCACAAAAAAAGGCCAATTCACTAAATTAAACTTCATTATCATTCTAAGAGGTAAAGTATGAGAGGAAATAAATGTGGAAATATTTGTTTCCCATTAATCCCTTAAGTGGTCCCTTGGTAGATGCAAATCCTCTAGGTGAGTCTTAACTTGGTCTCCTATTTTCACATCACACGCACTTTCCCTGATGTAACCCTTTGCCATAAGCTCCTCTACTTGTCTTTGGATTTCTTTGGCCTCTTTGGGTTTGGTTCTATATGCTGGTGGGTTTGGAATGGAGGCTCTAAGAATGAAATTAATTTGATACTACATCTACTACATCTACGTCGTGCGCTTGCAGTTATTTAAACTTCTCTACCAACCCTCCTATGAAGTTTTTGGCATCGTTGCCGGGGAAGTATTCTATTTTAATATTGGAATAGTTACAATTTAACTAGATCAGATTCCTTTCCTTTATTCTTTTTATTCTTTATTTTCTTTTATTATTTTTTTTCTTTTCTT
>JANHAO010020345.1:0-12882 GCA_026873985.1 Saraca asoca | reverse complement strand
TGTTCTGGGTGGAATAGGGATAGTTTCTCCCCTTTTCTTCTCTGCAGTTTACAGGATTAAGATGACTTCTTCATCAGTTTTGTTTTCAGGTAATTCAGGGAACCTTTCTATTTTGATTTTGATAAGTATATTATTACATGCCATAAGTAGTGATTAGATTATATGTTTTATTGTAATTTGTGATATAACAAAAAGTAGATGTGGTTTAATTTAAATCATGTATTGATAGAGGATAATTGGAAGTTGTGGATATTAAATCTAATCCCTCAAAGTTAAAGGGTTAGTTTGCAAATTTCCTGAAGAATAATGGGGATACACTTGTAAACAACACCACCCATTAACTTAGGGAGATAATATTCGCTTGGTTTCTTTAGAAAAAAAAAATAATAATAATAATAAAGGGATTGAGAGAACAAAAAAAAAACCTACAATCACTAAAAAACAAGGAAAGACAAAGACAACTGGCTTAGCACAAGCCCGAACCAAAACCCAACCCAAGTTGGTGGGATGAGTGCGACCTGTGGAAGCAGATGATCATATGATCTGACCAAAAATAAAAATGAAAAATAATCTCTTTATCACCCCACTCCGTGATATACCAAGCTAAATTGGTCCCCATCAAATTTCGTCTGCCCGATTCAGTCTCCTCCTTTTGGCCTTTCTTTGCCCCAAACGGCAAGCCTTAACCGTTAATTTATTTTTGTGAAAACTTCTTTGATCTCCCCGCGTTATTATTATAATTAGAATTAGGTAGATTTTCTCTTTAATTCTAAAATTTATATATATTTTTTTGAAATATAAAATATAATACATTTAAATTTAAATTTAAATTTTTCATTAAAAATTATGAAAAAAGATAATTATATAATTCAAATTTAATAATATAAAATATATTAAGTATTTTGTGATTAAATATATGTTTTAATTAAATTTAAAAAGTTAAAATATGATTGATGTAAAGTCAAAATTTAATGTAAGTATACTACTTTTTAACTGTTTAAACTTAATTAAAATATATATTTAATCATAAAATATTTATAATATCTTATATTATTTGATTTAAATTTATAATTATATTTTTTTATCATTTTATTGATAAAAAAATTTAAATTTAAATTTAAGTATAATATTTTTTCTACATCAATAAAATTTGAATATGTTTTAAAATTAGACAAAAATTCCACGTAATTTTAGTTACAAATAAAGGAAGTTAAAGTATTTTTCTCTTTATTTTTTAAACTTTATAAATCTCATTAACAACATGTTATTAATTAGACTCTTAAAGTTTGTGCTTCAATATACGATTAAATTATTTTTGTATTTTATTTTTCACCCTTATTTTTATATTTTTTATAAAATAATTGGATTTATTATGAAATTCATATTAGAGGATTTGGAATTTCACATTTAGAAGGATGTGAACAAAGTATTATTGTAATAAATTTAAAGAAATTAAAAATTAGATAACTAAAGCGTTCATTTTAAAATAAAATGATTGGACTTATAGGACTCTTGATGAAGTATCTAGATGTTGCTAATTAGTTTTGGTTACCATTATAGTGATTTCCAACATTAAAAAAAAAAAAAGAGTCATGAAAATTGTTGAGCCACAAGTTGTTTTGGTTTCAGGAAAAGTTGCTTGTTGGTTGGAGGAGGCAAAACTCTTCGATGCACTCACCCCACGACACGTTCTCTTCATCATACTTCCAACTGAAAAAAAATATATTTATATATAGAAATATGAGGAAGATGAGTCTTGAAAGGCAATCCTTTGATTTAGGCTGGCCTGTGGAGTTGGATTGGACCTGTCTCTCAAGTCTTGTCCCCTTTATTTCATCCTTATTACCTTATTTTCTATTAATTTATTTCTAATTTGAATTACTCTTAATTATATTCTTATTTTTCTCTCTCAAATAATTGTAACATAACTTAATAGATAATGAGAGGATTTAAATTCTTATTTTAAAATGTAAAATTATTTTGGATAGGCAAAATATTTACAAAGCAAATTATAGAGATAAATTAATTTTGATATTTAAAATTATAAGTAGAAAAATGAATCACATTGCTGAAGACCCGTTAGGCTTAGGCTTTATTAGACAGAAGGATTGAATCTGAGCCACAAAATTGAACTTTCCATATCCAATGAGGCTGGTTGATTTGAGACCTCTAGTTTATGGGTTGGGGAAGCCTAAATATATTGGGCAACTTTATCAAACTTCGCGTGGCTGCCTAACACAAACCTTCGGTCTCGAAAACGGGAAAAATATGATTTGTCTGACTGGATTTTAGTTTAACGCGTGAAAATAGAAAATAAATAAAATTAAATAAAGATGAGTAATAATAATATTAATTCTTATTTTTTTATTTATTTAATTTAGTTAAAGAATGTAATCACGGTATTTATGATTTTTTATTATTTATTGAATCGTGATCAATAATAATAAATAATAATTAATAATAGTAGATGATCATAAATAATGATTAATGATAATATGTGATAATATGACGATGCTCAACAATAATAGTGGGGTGATGATTAATAGTAACAGGTAGTAGTGAACGATGGCCAATAACAAAAGAGAGTGACAATTGTAGGTAGTGAACAATGATAATTAACAGGAAACGATAATTGTTAGTGATAGCCAGTGATTGTATATGATAGTAGGCAATAGTTAATGACAAAAGATAGTGATAAGTGATAATTAACAGTTGTAGATGGTGATGGATAGTAATTAACGGTGGTAGTGATATTAGACAATAGTCAATAACAGAATATAGTAGTCGTAGTGATAAACGATGGTTAATAGTGAAAAATAATTATAAACAGGAATCAATAGTGATAGATGGTAATAGATTTATGTGATAAGAATTTTATGATGTGAGAGAAGAAAGATCAAATATATGTATTTTTCATTTTTAATGGATAAGTAATCTGAAATCTTAAATGAAGAAGTGTTTCAAATTAAGGAATATATTAAAATTAAGTGATAATAATAAATTATATTATATATGAATGGAATACTCAATAAAAAAATTAATTTTTTTACTTTAATACCTGTCGCTATATTGTCCAACTAAATCCTGTTGTTATATATAAATTATATGCATTAAACAAATTCAAAATAATATATCATCAAAGGATATAATAAATTAATATGTAATAAAAAAAATTACATATTTCTTCTCAAACTAAGTTAGTACTCACAATTTAATTACACTTAATAGAACTAAGTATTTCACAAAAAATCCATCATCCTTCGTAGCTATCGTAAAGATTGGTTTAGTTTGTGCCACGTTGAAATTGCCTTCTAACAGAAGGTACTATTAACATTGTTTTGATAAGTATTACTTATTGCTATTAGGTTCCAGCGAATGCACTTCTTAAATCATAATAATGAAATGCCGGAGATTTTAGCTTATCTTGTATGATTAATCCTTAAACATGATTTTGACACTCAACAAAAAGTATAGAGTTAGGGGTACGTTGTAGCTCATTAAAAGCAATAAATATAATTATTGAACTAATTCAAAGAATTGACATTTAATTCCTAATTAGCATGGTTACTGTCTTTATAGCAATAGTCTTAATTGATCATATTTAAAATATACAAATAATCATTTAAGTGGTATAAAAAATAAATTTTTGTTGAAAGTTAAAAATTTCAGAAAATAATTTTTTTTATAAATTTTTTATAAAATACTCAAAATTGTTTAATTGATAACATAAATTAAAAGTTTTTATAATTTTTTTTATTTAGGGTAGATAAATAATTTTTTATATTTTGTGAGTAAATAATATTTTTTGAGAAATCTTCTTTTATTTTATCAACTGATAGTCAATTAAATAATATTTACTTCTTAAAAATTTTTATCTGTTGCATATTTTTTTATCAACAGTACAATTTCTAAATATTCATTAATACTTGGTGGTTTAAAATTGTTAAATAGACGGCTCTTTCTATTGGACCCTTTCTTCATATTTATCATAGTGATAGATATAATTCAATATATCTCTTGAGGTATGATTTTATATTATACATTTGGAATCCCACTTTGCACACAAAACCATTTTTAATTTGGTGTCACTATTGATGTGTGTCGTTTGCAATTTGCAGACATTAGAAAAATGGTGTGATGAGGTAATAGAAAAAGGAGCATTGAGATTTTGGAAGCACTATGAATGGTTAAGAATGTGAGTTGGAGTTTTGATGTTTTGGGCAGAGTGGAGATATTGTGCACATCCCACTAACGTTGCCGACTTATACATGCATGTAGCTTGTAGTTCATGCATTTTCAAAAGTCAGACACAAAAGTTCTGATGAGAATCCTAAATAGAAAACATAGGTGTCTCCAAAATATCATTGATTTTTGAAATTACAACCACCAGCTTGGCTGATAATATCTGGACACAATACATCAGACCTTATCAATGGATTAATAATGCATGTGATGTACCTGTTGTAGGGATGCTTTTTTAAGCCAATCTCAGAATGAAGCGTGTCCCTTTTCTGTTTCTATTCTGGCCTCATCATTGCTTTGCCAATGTTGCTTTCGACTTGTGTTACCAATTCTGTGGGCTAACTCTCCTACATTTTAAAAACTTATTCTTGCCTTAAATAAAAATTCAAAAACTCATGCAAATAAATTTACACGAAAATATATGCACAAAATTGAATAAAATTGATTGATTTTACATACTGAAGATGCAAGAACATAAGTAAACAGAAAATTACAAACGAGAAGAGAGGACAAATAGAAGCAAATGAGGTTGCTCACTATGTGCTTCAAACATTGATAAAAGGTTATTTTGGTCATTGTATAAATTTAAAAAATAATGTTTATAAATGTGTAGCCTCCACACATCTTTCATAAAGAAATATATCAATAACTGACATGTAAGATGTATATGTTATTCATTTTTTTTCTTATGGGTGAGAGTTATTTGTATTCTTTAACGTGTACACAAAATACAAAATTACTACGTCGTTTAAGCTTTTAAAACATTATTGTATAAATAAAGTTACTCTTTTTCTTCTTTTTTTTTGTGTCAAAAATTGCTTTTAACTTTCACTGACAAGTACTGGGGAGACAAACGGGAGCCTTCTTTGTAATCCTTCCTGTACGTTGCTAGTTATATTTGATTTAGACAACTTGCAAATTAGCCTAACTATATCTTTCCCATTGATTTGATGACCCCTATTTTTGATTTGATATTGGTTCATATTTGGTAGGTCGATGTTGCATCGGTGGCTTAGCTTATAACCAATCATGTGTGCCTTGTCTAAGATCTTTAAAGAATTTATGTTTCATTATTGTACAATTTTTGTGGTCATAAATTTTATGAGTTTTTTTTTCTTAAAAAATTTATATAAAAGGTATATTTTTTTATATAAAATTTTATAATTTTTTCAGAAAAATTATAAGTGTCTTTGAATTTTACACGTAACAAATATATAAAAATTATATAATTTTTTTTTCTAAATTTTCTCATCTTTATTTAAAACTATAATTTTCAATAAAAAAAATTGTGATTTTTTAGAAAAGTTGCAAGCACGTGAAAAAGCTCCATTAATTCCCAGTCTGGACCACGCGAGAATTGTGTTTTACAAAATAAGTGATCCTATCTTTCGGTTCATCACAATTATTGCAGCCTGTTGACTCAACACTAACAGCCCATAGTTTTCTGGCCCAATCTTGGCTTCTTCCAAAATGATATTGTGATTCTCTATACCACAAAAATATGTTCCTACCAACTCCCCGGAATTCTAATATGGATGTTACACTATTGTCAAGTGAACCTTGTACATGCTTCATTTTAATTTTTTACCTATATATATAGCTAGCCTTCCATTTTCTTCCATGTGTAACTTCAACTTTTATTTGTAGATAATGTAGTTTTGTAATCAAGCTTCTCTTTTTCAATCTCTTTCTTTTCATTAATATTGATTTTAAAATCCCAGAAAAGAAAGTGACACTTGCAAAACACGTTCTGCTGGTTTGAGTCGTGTTCTTTTAGTTGAATTTATAAATTTTATGTAATTTTCTTATATTCTATAAATTATTAGCTTTTAATTTTTAAATTAAGCTATGTGACTAGCCAATCAAAAGTTATGATTTCAAATATTTTTGGTTTTTGTGCAACTTTTGATTTGATAATTATCCCATTTTGTGAGGGCTCTCTTGGTATTGTTGTGTGTGAATAGATAAACTCTAAAATTTTCAAGCAGCCAATCAAAAGAAGTAGGCACAAATTATCATTTCCAATTTCGTAAAGGCAAGCAAGCCAAAGGAAATTGTATTTTCATAAAAATGAAAGAAAACTCACTCAAGATTTATAGCTACAACGCCTATAACTTAGGATATGATGGAAATAATCTTAAGTGCTGGCTTTCAACGTATATAGTCCAAAGATCAACCGCTTCAATCCTTTGCTTGGTTGAAAAAAGAAGAAAAATTCTAAAATTTTGAATCGAAGAGAAAATGAATTTTTGAAATGATCTGAAAATTATAATAAAAAATTGTCTTTATTTTCTTTCCACTCCCATCTCTTTCAATCCAATGGGCCGAGTGCATATTAATCTGATATATACGACCTCTTTTGTTAGAGATTTCGCTATTTTAAAGAGCATATTGTACTTTAAAAAAATCAAATTCTAGTGAAATTAGATATTACACCACACGACTACATTATACAAAATATAAAATGTATTTTTTTTAAAAAAATAAAAAGTTATAAATGTTTAGAACTTTATTTTTTATTTTGTAAAAAAAATTTAGTTGTTCTATGTGAAAGTTATTGTATTAATAACCATTGCATGGGTTACATATAATTTTTAGAGAATATGAATTTTTGAGAATAGTATAAATTACTTGTTTCAATCCTATACATGGATCTCTATTTTAGTCAATAAAGAGTCATGATATATTAATTTTCTACTTTCATATCTTATTCAAAATCATGATTATCTTTATTTTAAATAATTTTGGCGAATGAGGAAGGACGATGGGAAGTAGGAGAGGCGTAGGGCAGAAGCATTGATGTCTCGGGTGGCCATTTTGGTGGCACAGAGCAACTCTAGGCAAAGGCAACAGAATGTCGAAAGTGCTGCGAAGCATCACGTAAATTTTGGTGGAAGCAGCGATGGGGTGGTCACCAACATTAATTCATTTCTAGTACGGCCTTCGTTTTGATCAAGAAACTTGCTTGAACGAGGCATACTACTTTTCAACTGCATGACGAAAGCAAGCCTTGTCGGAATCAAAGAGACTTGTAGACGTCAGCTTCTCAACTCTAATCAAATTAGATTGTCTTTCTTTTCAACTTCAGTTGCTTCGGGGCCACCCAATGATGTAATGCCACATCACTATTTCAACTGTCAATATCCGACCCCTCATTTTTTTTTCAGTTATATAATTTATTCTATTTTTTAAAAAAATTAAATTATAATATCTATACATGGCATTTGAAAAAAAAAATCGACATTTATTCTTGAGACAACAGAGTCATTTGGCCATTACAACAAATCTTGAAAAACATAAAATGGTCTACAAAAAGGAAGTCAATACCCGAACCATGCATGCATGGTGCGCTCTTGACTCCCTCTTATAAGGCCACCTGTCCTTCCAAGCTGCACAAAACCCAAAAAATAAAAAACCTTAACCCACAAAAAAAAAATAATATAAAAATGAAGTTGGTCTGAATTTTAATGAAACCTTAGCAGCAAAAACAGCTAGCTCCACCAGAAGTAAATATATGAGGTTGTTGACGATTCAAAGTTGCCCAACTAACCCAAAAATAACCCTCCCTCATTCAATACCACCATCACAAAATAGCAGCCATCTGAAACTCTTCTGATCACCATATTTATGTATGGTAGTACGAGTAAAACCACCTTCCATTTTTTATTGAATCAGGAACTTGGACAATTCAAAGCAGCTTTTATTTGCTGCACAGTGCTTCCAATCAGGTTATTAACGGTTGTCACTGACTCAACGTTCAGCTTAGCAGATGGCAAGCTGCTCACCAGAATCTGAAGAGCAACTGTTACCAGTGAACCCCCGGACATCCCTGCGCCTGTTGCTGCGTTGGAGCTTGTGGATGCTCCATCTCCACCGCCACCGTCGGGCGAAATGGTGAAGCCAGATGGGAGTAGAGGAATGTGTGAAGTGTCTTCACCACTCATTGCTATGTTGATGGATGGAAGATCAACTGGGCAATAGACCACCAGTGAACCAGCTGTGTCTATGCAGCTCTCTTGCAGAATTAGCATGTTGTTCTGACTAGTATTAAAGGCCTATTCACAATCACAGTTTATAAATATAAAATGAACAAAAAAGAAAAATTATCTTGAATTTGGAAAAATTGAGGAACACTGTTACTTACTCTAAGAACTGATATGCAGTTACCAGGATGAGACCCATTTGCAATGTGAGCAACCTCTTGCACAGGAATACCATTGGAGAGAACATCCCACTAAAGGAGTTTAAAATGAACATTAATTTAATGTCACAAGATTAAAGTATTTATAAAAAAAAATGGAACTTTGGGATTTTTTTTAGGCATAAATACCTGCGGTCTTCTTTTCTCGTCCTTGAAGAAATTGAAGAGAATCTGCGGATTAACAGGCAGCCAAATGGTCGTGGCTGCACCTAGCACTACGCCGCTAGGCTGGCCAGGATCATTGTTCTTATGTGAAGTGGCTTTAACTCGAATATCGTTCATCCCAGAGACTGGCGACCATCTATGGCTATTTGATGTGCTAATGCTTGCACAAAATTTGCTGACCATCCTCTGTGCAAGTTTCATCATGCTCCTCTTGCCTTCTGGTGATGGAATTACTGAAATTCAAACCACATGTTTACATTAAGGTATATATGAAATTTAAAACATATTATATTCTATCAAAAAGAAAATCTTATAGAAGAAATGTGGTGAATAGTATACATACCTGCTCCTAGATCACGGGTAGAATTTGCAGTCACCAACGCACAAGCAAGTCGTTCGCACATCCTCTGAAGAGTAGTAAGCCAACGTTCTGCTCCGAACGCCAAACCACTGAAGACTAGATTTCTGTAAAGCTGATGAATTGGAGCTTTGTCCTCAGTCTCCATGTGTTCAACCCAAGCAACCTGATTTTTTGACAACATACAAGAGTCTGAAAATGTCAAGTATAGGCATCAAATTAGCATATTACAGAAATTATATTGTTACGGTTGACTCGAACTACCTTGGAATATCCATTAGGCATGTCCTGGATCAAGCAGCCAGAAGGAAGCCGGTGAGCCCAGAATTGAGAAGTGAACTGATTGTCACGGGGGAAATCATAAGAAACATCTACTACAGCCCACAAGCCTTGTTCAATCCGCTGACAGTAACGTAGGAAGTAGAATTCCCGAGTTGCAACAAGGGGTGAAAGCACTTGCAACTCTTCATACATCTGTGTCAAAACATTGGTGTAAGAAAAAAAAAATTACATATTAGAATATCGACAACAAAGAATCAAATTTAAAAGGGAAAAAGATTAGCGTTATATTTACCAGTTGCAATGAGCCACTGTGACCACCCAACATCCCAGTGGATATCACTTCAATAGTTCTAGCCATTGAGACAATTGTTGGAAATAGCTCCATCCATTTGTTCTGCAAAATCTACCATTATTCAGTTTTGCACAATTCAGAGAAATTAAAAGCAAATTTCAAGTTTTAAATTCTGGGATTAATCAAATAGGAACAGATAAAGATGGAGGAGAATTTACTGGGTCCATAAACATGTCAACCAAGGCTAGACCATTCATCATCACAACACCAGAATCTCGGGTTGCTTCTATCCTTATATTCGGGTTCTTCAAGCAAGTACTTGCCCTTGGGAACAACCTTTCATAGTTTTCAAGATTAAGAACATCTCTCCCATCTAAGGTTGATTTCATCCACAATGGATCATTTGTCTGCAAAAGCCTAAGCAATTCTTCCATGGCTTTGGAAGCAATATCCGACATGAGAGACTTATCCATGTCAGATAGACAAGGGGGCCGATAAGGCAAAGTATTCAGCATAGATGAAGGATTCACTGGGAGAAGATCGAGATCGAGATCAAGATCAAGCGAACGGCCACCCAGTTGCTGGCTCCCAAAATTCCCCATTGAAAGTTCAAGAGGAGACATATGAATAGTCTGAATTGGTGGGATTTGAGCAATTGGTCTCCCAATGTACTTAGCTGCAATGCTTGATACTCTTTCAAGCTGCAAACACCATTTAAACGAAGAACAAACAAGCATTTAAGTAGATTAAAACAGAAAAGAGAAAACTTTTTCATAAGTATTACTTTGTTGTTCAAAAGGGTACCTCTTGTTTCAATTGGGTATTCTCCAATCTAAACTTATGTTCATCAAAATAGCAATCCTCATGGAAAGGAGGGCCGCCGCAGTTAGGGCAGATGACATTATTGAGGGCCTCTCGGATGGCTACGTTCTCACATCGTATCTTGTCATTCTCTGCCCGAAGTGCGCTGTTGTCAGCTCTCTCGTGCTGGGCCTGAATTATTTGTTTAACAAAAAGAACTAAGAAAACTGCCATACTCATCAATAATAAAGCACAGAACAGACAATTTTTTCCCTGAATTCAAACACTGAAAATACGGTACCTTCATCTGGGTCCTCCTGTTTTGGAACCAAAATTTGATCTGTCTAGGAGCCAAGCCTAAATCCCTGCTTAACTGCACCCTCTGTTTGTCGTCTGGATGTGGACACTCTTTGAACAGTCTTTATCCCACAAAACAACAAAGAAAACCATAGAGAAGCCATCAAATCAAATTGGAAGAAAAGGGAAAACAGGAAAAGTCACACTTCTTTTTTCAGAGAAGTAGAGTGCAAAAACAGATAATACAATCATTCCTAATAGAAAAAGGATAAGCAAGTGATGAAACAAAAACCAAACGAGGGAGGCGACAATGGCCAAAGCATGCTGTGAAAAACAATGCAAATGGTCTTACGCTTCAAGCTTTTGAATTTGCTCAGCAGTGTGCCGATGGTAGCGCTTCCTTCTATGGGAATCAGAACCATCACGACGGTGGTCACCGCAGGACCCACCGTCTCCACTGCCGTACTCCATTTTTCTCTCAGTTACCAACTTCTCTGTAATGAATCAACTACAGCCATGAAAGCAGAAGAATTACACAATAATAATAATAATAATAATAATAATAATAAAACAAGAGAATATTGGATTCTGGGTTATAGAAAATGAAGGAACTTAAGTGGCTAAAAACAAAATGATTGAGATTTTGGAGGGTACAAGGCATGCTAGCCGTTTTTACGGAGGCTATATAGCAGATAACCATTCATCAAAATTTCTCAAAGGATGAGAAACAGCGGAAAACATCATGCATATCGGCATGATTTGGGAGAGTGAACTAAGGAAAATCTTGAGGACTAAATAGCAAAGAGAAACTGACCAGCTACCTAAGCCAACTTTTCTCTTTTGCCTTTCCCACTATTCCACTTTCAGAGGGGGAGAGAGAGAGCGCGCACGGAGTGAGAGTGTCTAAATCGTAACTGAGATGGGTTTTTAAAGCATTGCTTTGGAGAGAAGGCGGAGAGAAAAGAAAAGTCCTGCCTACAATGTCTTAAGCACTCATCCCATTGAAGGACACACACTCTCTCTCTCTCTAAGTGCATTGTTTTCTCTCTCTAAAAGTGGTAAGAGTGGAACAGTCACAACCAGGTTTGCAACCGTAGAATCATAAATGAGGATGCCAAATTTGTCATTCATGCCGACGAACCGATGTGTTCCTCGACGGGATAAGCCGAAATGACAACAATAGCCTCTCTCTCTCTCTCTCACTCTCTGACATCATATCTGTTTCACCTATGACTTTCTTTCTCGTCATTCCATTCATCGTTCGCGGATTCACACAGTACAAAGCTTGCTCAAAGTCAAAGGTTGGTGTCCCTTAGATTGGATCATAGAGGGCATGGTCTACTCAGCATTTTTAGAATTGCCAATTGAAATGACGCATTCAACTTAATTTGGCTTCATTTTTATATTTTTAAAAATTATTATTTATTTGTAATAAGAATACTATTCAAATTATTTCCTCCATCCAAGCACATCCTTTTTTTGTCTATGATTTGAGTTTATCACGGGGATTAGGATTTTTCGATTATGCATAAGTTAAGTGAAGTATATGTAAGCTTATTAATTACAATTTTAAGCATTTTATTTTTCTCATTTTTATATTAACAAGATTATTTTTCTCATTTATGAAAGAAAGTGTTCATGAGTTAATTTTAATTAATTTTTTTTTCTATATCACACGTTGATATGATTGATTTTGTATGAAATTTATCCCGATCTCATATTTAAGACAATTCTAACCTTATTATAACATAATTCTTATTATCTATGATTAATCTTGTGTTATGAGTATTTTCTGAATTACTTGAAATGGACTGACCAGGGCCCAATAAGAAGTAGAGCCTAATTGAAAACAAGGCTTAGATCGCTTAACGATTGAGGTCACTCAGCGGGGTTCTAACTCGCTACTTGCGAACTAAGGACATGTGGCGGGGTCAATGCACAAGCCCAGCTCGCTAAGAAAGGCACCAGCTCGTTGAACAGAGTACAGCGCCTTGACCATCCTTCAACAGATCCATGCCAGATGAGGTTAGCGATGGTATCAACTCTTCTAGTCAACAGGTTGTCCAGCGCAAGTCTAGGTCGCTAAGATAGCGAGCGAGGCACCAGTATGGAAGCCTAGTCATCAATTAAGGGCTGTCACGACCCAACCCCGAGGTCCATGACCGGCGTAGAAGGTCACCATCAGGAAGCCCTTTCCTTCAGGAAACCCCCTACAAGCCTTAACATACACATGACATAACACAC
>JANHAO010020344.1:0-12878 GCA_026873985.1 Saraca asoca | reverse complement strand
CAATTTACTATTTTAATGCATGCAGTTAAAAAAGTGAATTGCTTTGTTATGAAATCTACCCCCATTTCTTGACATTTTCAAGGACCGACAACTTGGAACTAATTCCTACCAACAATTCTAATAGCATGGCCAGCCAATCATCAACCTCTTTCTTTCTCTGGCTTACTTACCTAATCTATAAGTACTCAATAGCCATTCTCTCCCATTCATCAGCTGATTACTAATTGAAATTTGAACTAGTCTCTAGTCAAAGCCTAACCACTTTCTCTCATTGCTGATCAAGTTGTGTTTCTTGGATCAAAGAGATTCAGAGAAATTTTAGAGGTTAATTTTTTTCCAGCTTTGAAAGAGTTCGACGTTGATCAATCAAGAAGATGGTAAAGGCAGTGAAAAACGTGCAAATGTCCGCATAAATTGCACCAGCTCTGATCGTAACCCCTAGAAAATGCTGTTATGATTTTCCTACATCGGAGCCTATCATTGAAGAAGGTTTTGAGGGCTTCGAGATTTTACCAAAGAGAGTGTTGTTTCTTCTTCCTGTCTTGCTTTCTTTTGCCTCTTACTTCTTGTTGTATAGACATGGCGCTTGAGTTTGAGGAATATATTTCTCTTATGCATATTGACTTTAAATAATTAGCAATTTCTAACCTTTTTTTTTAATGACGGCAAAAAAATTCGAATTTAAAACTTTCAATAAATTATTCAAATCCTTTTCTATTAAATCACACCAAATAATTTGCTAGTAACTCATCCTTATCTCTTATACTTCAGTGATTTATGCTTACCAATTAGACGTTAATATGCATATAGGGTCTTGAGAAATGGCCTTATACAAATACCAAAGTTATAAATAACTTAAAACTTAATTGCATAGATTCTCAAGATTTGTTTAAGAATTTGAAGGTATTTCAAGTGAGTGATAAGTCTCCAATCATTTTACTTCTGTTTTATTTTTTGTAATTGGTCTCCTTTAACATGCATACATACATACTTAATACATCTACTGCACCAACTTTGCACTTCCTTGAAATTTTGTTATTGGCCCGCATACGGTATACTGTACTAGATCAACCATAAAGACTAAAATATTTTAGCAAGTGAACAAATGATAAATCACTAAAACAAGTATAAAGACACTATCTGTCCGCTTTAAACTTAGATCATAAAATGAGAAAAAGACAAAATTTTTATTAAATATTATTGCACTATTAAAATGTCGAAAAAATAATAATTATCTACATTTAATATTTATTCAATCAAGTTCTGAAGTCAATATATATGTTGTAAGAACTATGATGGGAATTTTCAACTAGCTAAGATTTGTTAACTAGTCTTTATATATAACCAAATACTTATTATGCTATTAGGAAATTAATTGAGATGTTAGCAATTCTGCTTAGAGTTGTAACTTCTAATGACAAACTAACATATTCATGTCTCACTCCTATATATTGCGGTAACTTTATTTTCTTCTCTCTTTTTTTTTTTCTTCGATAAAATCCCAACTCTTGTATAGGGTTGTTGGAGTGCTAACAATATATTCACAAATAGTCCAATTACACTATAATTCTAACTCTTTTAAAAATATGATATTTGGAATAGAGAATATATATACTAGAAATGAGAGTCATACAAGAATTGAAGAAGTTTCTAAAATTTATAGCTTTCCATAAATATGGAGAGTGAATACTACGTAAGGCTGAAACCTCGGAAGTTTATGGCTTTCCTTAGATATGAAAAAAGAACCAGCCATGAACTAAAAACTTATATAAGTGTTGAAGAGGTATATACTACTCTCAATTTTATTCACATTACGGCAATGGAGGTTTCAGCGCAAAAAAAAAAAAAAAAAAAAAAAAAAATCAAAACAAGGCTCAATTACAATATTTTATGATTTTATTTGTTTTGACGTAAGAAATAATTTCATTTACTTATATTTATCATTATAAAATATAAAAATAATAAAAAGTATTTTATATATTTAATGTTACCTGTTAGGGAGTGCAATGGAAAACATATTTTTCTCTACTACTATAGTATTATACATTATCTTTATTAATCATAAGATATATAAATGAAATAAATCTTTTATTTATATATAAATAAAAACTTTTTAAAAAAAGTATTTATACAAAATAAACGAACCTATGATTCAAAAGTTTATACTTATCCAACATAAAAAAAATAATTAATCATGAATTGTATAAATAATGTAGCACCATAACCTTCACCACCTCGTGTTCCCAAAACCTTTATTCATTGACTCAACGGTACATGTCATGATGGTATGTACTCCAAAGATGTCCTATGTAGGTTTACTCATTGTATATATATAGAATTGGCTAAGATTAAGACATTTATTTGCAAAACCTTCTAATCATATTTGACGGTAAGAAAATCGAACTTAAAACTTCCAGTATATCATTAAATTCTTCATCATTAAATCATATTTAAGGGCTTAAAATATTGTAATCATACGAAATGTTATTTTATGTAATTCTTCTCTTCCTAACTTATATTTAACTCTAAATACAACCTTTTTCACATAACTATTTTACCAATTTAATATAGTTAGGTAGGTTTCTTTGTACATATATTATAGGGAATCACTTTTGAACGACTATAAAACTAGAATTCCATTTTTTGAAAATGAAATCACGTTAAAAAGATTGTTCAAATGTAAGCAATTTAAGAATTTAATTATTTGTAAATCTTGTTTTTAAGTAAGGTTGCCAATATGGCCAATAGGCCATATTCATTCGACCTATTATGATCACCAATAAATGTAGGCCATGGTGTTATAAGCCGGTAGTTCTCTAGTTAAAATTGTGTGGCGCATATTGCCAATTCTTAGTCAACATACTAGTCTTCCAATAAATTCGAGTCATACTTGGATAGATAATCTATGCATTGAGTATTTTATCGCCCATATAACTAAAATCCAATGTGCAACATGTTCGCAGGTTAACATGAGCATGTAGTCAAAGTATTAGCACATATCAAGTTTCAAAGAATATGCCACACAAGAAGTTTCTAATGCATATTGAGAAGGAACTTTTTAAAAATAAGGAGAGGGACAACTCCATTTTATTAACATATATCTCATTACATAGTATTGAGTGTATAAGAAGAGTATTTCTAAGCTCCACACTTTGATTCCTAATCTGAGTCATAGTGTCCATCCAGTCACTAGACGCGCCTCCTTTAAATAACATTCTAAGCAAAAGTCATAATGGCAAGAGTAGACATACTTTTTTTAAATAGACATAAGGACTTTTCTCCTAACTCCCAAAAGTTCTAATGTGCTATCTCATATAGACGTGAAGATAAAAATACATGGATCACAATCAAATACTTTTCTACTTGTTCTGGACAAACGATCAATGCTAAAAAGATACGAATACCCCCAAAATGAGAAAAATTTGAAAAAAATAATTTATAAGTACATTTGTTCCCAAATTTGTATCACAAGGCCTTCTTTTTATGCTTGATTTTGACATCAAATTTCATTTAAAATCGAGCACATTTGCCTATCAAATTGGTTCATAGGGCCGATTTGTAACATTCTCCCCCACTTCAAATGTCAATGCCTTCATTGATGCTTCAATCCAACATAGCTTCCATGAAGTTTTCTCCTTTCGAGTACTAGCTTCTTGAATCTTCATGTAGGTCTTCAGCTTGCTCCACTAGAACTTCCCCTTTGATCGCTCTGTTTGTCATTTTGAGATGATATCATTTGAGAGGCTTTGATAAATGACACCCTCAACCTGGCCTAGCTTTTAGGATCGTTGTCAGTTTGCTACTCTTTAACTTTTCCCTAGACTTTCTCTTGGTTCTGTCTCCTTGAACTTGCACCATTGCACATTTGCTTTCCCTTCATAACTTTGGGTAGTTGCCTCCATAACTTTAGTGTCTTTGGTGATGCTACCTCTGTAAACTTTGTATTCTACCTCTATAGACTCAACTTCATTGTCTTGACACAAACTCACGTGTCACTATCTCTATAACTCTCATGGCTTTGTCACTTCTGTAACTTCACCTATCTTGTTACCTCAGCAGTATTCGAGTTATTACCTCTATAACTTGTGCTTGCCTCACTCTTACTGCAGCTTACAACACATTGTCCCCATACAACTCTTAATTTGACTCACTACCTTTATAACTCTTGATTTGACTCACAACCTCTGTAGCATAAGTGTGTGCTACCTCTATAGCTTATGCCTTTGCTTGGTATTTTGGATGTCCACTGATAGATTGCCCTACATCCAATGTCCCATACCATCGATATAATAGACACAAATCTCATATCTTGTTCATGTGTAAGTCTTGTACCTTGCTCACAAAACATAACCTACTTGCAAGTCCTATACTTTGCTTATAAGTCTGCTCACATCAAGTTTGATCAATCCACTATACTTCCACTACATAACTTTCACACTCACTCAGGTCCTTTTGATCCTTTTTAAATTGACACCCTCATGGTATCTCTTGACTATTACAATTTGCTCGGAATTGATGCTATCTAGCACCATGGTCCTCATTACCCCTCCCAAGTTTGATCACTCGGGTGTTATCTTTTCAAAGCTGATACTGGCTTATCTTCTATGACTTTTATAGCTTCTCACTAGTATCATTGCCTTTATAGCAACTTCTTCGATGATCAGTGCCTTCTCTCTTGACATTTCTTAAGTGACATCCCTTTTCATGACTCCTTTTTTGAGTGCATCCTCATGATAGCTCCCCTACATCAATGGTTTTAGTGGGGGTTGAGCGTCAGGTATTCTCCACTTGAGCTCGAGTTTCACTTTACCTATGCACAAATAATTGTGAATCTTATGGTCATTCCCATAAAATCTATCTTGTGACTATGTAGTATTAGTTTGTTACACATCGAGGTCATTATCGCTACTTTATCATGCCACTATGTAGCTCTAGCTCATTATACGGGTATCATTGCCACTTGTCATGTGACTATGATGTGCTAACTCCCTAGCATCCCATCTCGAATCTTGTAGATTAACATTGTCACTCACTTATTACATTTACAAATTATGCATGATGGATCCCTCTTGGATCATCTCCATCCCTTTTGGGTTTACTTCTTTGAGTAAATTCATGCCCTCTGACATGATTTTGGACTCCTCAAACAAGATTTGTCCACCCAACACATCACAAAAGATGTGTCATCCTGTAGCATATGTCTATTGTTTATTGTGATCATGCTCCTCAAGCATGACTATCATTGATAGCTAATATGTCCTTCATGGACATGGTCAAGCTTTCTCTGCAAGACCAGAGATTCTCTCTGGGCTTTCTTTTGCTAGATAGGTTGTTAATTCACTCACTCTTTCGAGTGGTTTTGCATTTCCTTGAATGTCTACTTTGAATGAGTGCATAATTAATGTCCTATACTGTACAACAAGTCCACCAACTTTTGCACATGTTTACACTTGATGCATCATTCCCTCGGATGCAATATCTTGCACATTAGCCCTTGAATGGCTCCAACCTCTTGCATCCTCTAGGTCAAGTCCTTAGCAACATCTTTTCACTATTTCCTACAAGTATTTGCTTGACTCACAAGCTCCATATACTTTTGACAAGTTGAATCTACCCCAATTATGGTCCATCCAATATGCTTTCTTTAGCACAACCAAGCTTTAATGCCTTTTGTCACAAGCTGACAATTCTCTAGCTGAAACTGTGTAGCACCTGATGCCAACTCTTAGCTAACATGCTAGCTTTGTAATAAATTTGAGCCATACATAGATAATTAAGGTATTAAGGATTTTGTCACCCATATAACAAAAATCCCATTTGCAACATGTCCACAAGCCAACATGAACGTGTAGTTCAAGCATTAATGCATATCAAGTCTCAAAGAACGTACTACACAACAAGCCTTCAATATATATTAAGAAGGAACTTTTAAAAATAAGGAGAGGGATAATTTTATTTTATTAATATATGCCTCATTGCATAGTTTTGAGTGTGTAGGAGAGTAACTCTAAGCTTTACACTCTGATCCCTAGCTCAAGTCATAGTGTTCACTTGATCACTAGATGTGCCCTTTTAAAGAGCATTCTAAGCAAAAGCTCTAATGGAAGGAGTAGACATACTTTCTTTGAGTTAACATAAGGACTTTTTTCCTATCTTTTAAGGATTCTAATGTGCTATCTCATATGACCATGAAGATAAAAATGTAAGGATTGCAAGCACGTACTTTTCTAATAGTATTGGACAAACGACGAATGCTAATAAGATACAAATATCCCCAAAGAGGGAAAAATTTGGAAAAATAATCTACAAGTGCATTTGTTCCTAGATTTGCACCACAAGGCCATCTCTTCATGGTTGATTTTCATGCCAAATTTTATCCAAAATTGAGCACATTTGCCTATTGAATTGATTTATAAGACCGACTTATGACACATGAAAAGTTTCTAAAAAAAAGAGAAAAAGTACCATCTAAATTACTTAGGTACCTTCCTGGTAGGCACAACCACACATGTATGTTGCATGAGGGAGGGCATATATGTATGAAATGAAGGCAAAAACTTCACAAGAGAATTTCTTAATATTGAAAGCGTGCATATTAAATAGATATATGCAAATAATGAAAGCATACATATTAATAGTATAAAAAGAAAATTTCTTAATATTGTCCACTTACTAGACTAAAATATCATATATCTAAAATCATAACAACAGCATTTCAAATGAAATCAATGTAGCTTTACATGAAAGAATCTTACAAGTTTTTCACAATTGTGAAATTGACAAAGAAAGCAGTCAGATATTGAAAATTGTGGGGAGTCATATGTATATTTGTAGATGTGGATTGCTAAGATGATGAAATTCTCCTTCCAAACCAAAATCTTTAATTTGTTTTCATTAAGCATTGTGTACATTTCAAGACATTTACACGTTGATTATTTCACACATTTCACATCAGTTTGGAGATTAACGTTTATATGGGTGACATGATAGGTTAGAACAACCTTTGTTGATTTTTCAATCGACATGTAAAAAAAAAATGATGTTAGTTTTACATATACGGCCAATGTCTTCCTATTTGAAAAAAAAAATTATGCCAAAACAATCTCAATTTTAACAACTTTAAATATTTTATTGGATCAACAAAAAATTTAGGACATTATAAAACTAAATTAAAATCAAAACATGTTATTCAACAATAAGTTTATACATAATAATTATTTTTCTTATTTGTTGACTAAATTTTCTCATTCAGTTAAACTTTCTCCTATAATGCAATTTCTAACATCGATGAGAGCTTCGGGTAGGAAATATTTCAAGTGTTATCGTATCAATCTATATAAGTTCAAGTTGCATTTTTATTTATACAATTTAGGTAAGAATAAATACATATACAATAAACACATAATATATCAAGTATATATCTAAACTAAAAATCATATAGTCATCTACATGTACAATAAACACAATCAAATACTTGAAAGAAATTTCAAGTGTTGTCATATTCTGTAATGCAAACAAACACATAATTAAACAAAATTATTATCAAGCCATTGTAATTTTAATAAACACAAAATCAAGTATAAACATCTAAACTAAAAATTAAATAGTTAGTTGCCTATATACAATAAACACATGATATATTAAGTATAAGCATCTAAACTAAAAATTATATAGTTGCCAATAAATACAATTACTTACCTTTAATTTTTCTTAATTTTTTCTCTAGGAGGATCTTCAACCTACTTTCAATTTATTTGAAAGACAAAGTTTTATTTTTTTTTATGAAATTAACAAAGTGATATATGTATTTCATATAAGAAACCAATATTCAAGAGGCTATACAGATTGTATATTATTACCAGATGACGATATCTTCTAAACTCCATACTAATCAGGCACAATATTTTCTTGGGCTCATAAGTATGATATGGAAGTTTATTATCTTCCAGAAGCATATCTTCCAACACTTCAAGTAAGGTCATAAAACTTTTATCACTCCACCTATTCTTCACTTTCAAGTTGAACAATCTCAATATAGCAGACAATCGTGTAAATTTAGTACAACCTAGATATAAAGGCTTTTCTACATCACCTTACAAGCTTTCAAGGATATGCGGTAGCTCAATAAAATTATTCTCAACAGTATCATGCACCATATCCTCCAATTGATCATGTAAATCCACATCATTTTTGTCATTTTGGTACCCTCCCTTATCCTGATAATTACTAGACATACTAAACAATTCACTTTTGTCTTGCCATATCCATCATGTATACCCTTTATTAATGCCTTAAATAAATAAATGATCTTTTACTTCATTGACTTTCATTCTCTTAACACAACAACATCTCACACAAGGACACCTAATCAACTTATTATTATTTGTAGCACATTGATCAACAACAAATCTAATAAACTCTTCAACCCCATTTGTATATTCTTCACTCAACTGATCAATACACATCCACATATGATCCATGATTGCCTAATCTAAATTTCAACAAATAATTTTAGAAATATTTCAGTTTGTTCTAAAGTACTATTGTGAATCTAATCAGGCTAATTAATTAGCATTTGAACTACAAAATTGTGAATTGAATTTGTATTGAATTTTCTTGCATAATATATCCAAAATTAAAACTAAAAACAATTAGGGCACATAATTAAACATAATCAGCATACAATTTATGTTATCAACATAACATTAACCATTAATAAAATTCAAAAAGAAAAGTAATTGTTACTTAAAACTGAGAGAGAGAATGAGACGAAGAAGATTAGCTTAAACTATCGAGAGAGGGAGAGTGAGAATGAGCTAGGCTTTTATGGTTGACAAGAGATATGGAGGGGAGGAAGCAACGATATCAAACCTAGAAAAGAGTAAGAGCAACAGTTTTATGTGCAAAAACTTCTATATAAATAGAAGATGTTCAATGGTGGTTGTTTAGTCAAAATTAATGTCTTAATTTTTATTTAAATGCTTATATTCCTACTACCACATCTCATTTATTTTGAATTTATTTTTGTCTATTTTTTTCTTATATAATATATTACAATCTTCATAAATAAATTGCTTAAAGGCTAATTATTTTTTGAATTATTTTTGTCAATTAAATCAATATTTAAATTCTTGAATCATTTTGTCCAATCTAATAGTATTAAATTCTTGAAATATTTTGTAATCCTTATAAAATGAAATCATTTTATTTGGAATAGAAAAATTAATGATTAGAGGATAAATTTTATTCATATATAAAATTAGGAAAAATAATAAATTTTTTTAAAAAATATAGATCTCTAATATATTAATCTGTAATATATAAATCCATTTAAAATGAATAGGGACTTTAAACATTGGTTTTCGTTAACAAAATCGACATTTTTTTCTAACTGGCATATTTTCTCTAATTGGTCATTTTTTAAAAAATATGCATCCAATGTTACGTGTCATAATTTTCATTTTAGATGTCAATTATTACTTACAAATTAATGTGTAAATCATTAACAACATTGATTTTTATTAAAAAAATTGACATCTATTCTCATATATTTACCTTGATTGTCAAAAAAAACAAATATATAAACTTAAGATATCATTTTTTTTTAATTAATAGCTATGTTCAACTTTCCAAATATTTCCAAAAAATGCCATCATTATTCCCATTTCGATTTCTTTTTTGTTTATACGTGAGTTCTTTATTACAATTGATGTATCAACTTTCAATATATTTATGAATTACATGATTTGAATTTTTCAAGTTAATTTTTTTATTTTGTTTTTTGTGTAAAAATATTATTACATTTTCATACAGAATTTGTCCATGACCAATTATTTTTTGAAAAATATTTTCAATTAAATAATATTTAAATACTTAAATTATTTTTCCATTTTTATTAAATCACATTAACCAGCTCTATATTAAATTCTTACAGAAACTTCAAAAAGAAAATTGGGATAGAAACATTATTCTTGAATCAAGCCTTTGGGTTGCTTGCAACAAAATAACATTAAATTGTTGAAATTTTTGTGATTACTTATAATAACAAAACACAACACCTACATTAAAGATAGTCTACAAGACAACATAAGCACATCAAGTGTACCCACTGTCCTTTTATTTAAAGGATCAATGCAATGCCCTGTTTAAGGGGAAAAAGGAAACAAAGGTTAATCATTTATACACAAACTAAAAAAAAAAAAAAGAGAAAAAAGGGAAAAAATAAACTATCAACCTTTAAAGCAAACTTGGGTAGAATGATACTAAGCAAGAATGCTTGTAATTATTGCTCCTGTGGGCATACTACTTACTCGGGAAGAGAAGTTTGAAAAGTGGGCTATAGGATTTCTATTCCATAACTTAAACAATTATTCCAAATATATTTAAGTTGTCTAACTTAAGCAACGGAATTCCTGTGTCTCACTTTTCATACTTCTCTTCCTAAAAGTAAGCAGTATGCTGGTTAATGAGAGTTAAGGAGATGCATTAGCCTTTTAAAATGTGAGGAAACTTTAGATGTTATTTATTTATATTGGAATCGACATGTAATATCATATATTTATGTTGGTTCCTAATTAAAAATTGATGTATAATATATGACTTGTCCATTTACATTGGTGTCTAAAAAGCTAGTGTTTAATTTATGTTTCTTCGTATAATAGAATATAAATGTATCGAATTTATTTTGAATTATTTTTGTTATTCTTATTGGTAAAGAAATTAATGATCATTTGGATAATTTTACAATTCTATGGTCTTGGAAAATAAAAAATTACTTGTAATATTGTCATATTAGTGAATTAGTTGTATATAAACAATTTGCATTTAATCAATTGATAAATTAATAAAAAAATTATTTGATTATATATTATAAAAAGTTCTTTGACATATAATTAAATGAATTTAACTGATAAATTAATAAAATTTTTTTACAGATGAGAAGCTATAGATTTTGAAGATGATTTAAACCTAAATGATATAAATTAAAAAGTTGCAAAAGTACGATGGTTCCTTAACTCAAATTGATATCAAATATGATATTAAGTTTAGACATTGGTTGTTTAATAGAGGCCAACGTTGTAATTTTTCTCATATTTATAAGATTACTATTGTGCTTATATATATATATATATTGATTTACCTTTCATTTGATATCTATTTAACAATATTGTTTATACATTTTGTTGTAGTGTGCACAAATATCATAATTGGTAGTGATAGGATTCTTAGAAAGTATTTAAAATCTATTTAGCTCAGAGATGATATGCCAATAGAGCTTATGGATGGCAAATTCGATCTGCCAAGCATTGAAGAGATGAAGAAAGATGTGGCAAAGTGGGATTAATTTTTGAAGAAATACTCAAAGCTAGAATGTTATGAGTTAGACTTGTGAATCAATTTGACGGGCAAACATGCTCGGTTTTGGATAAAACTTTATGTCTAAATCAAGCATGAAGAGGAGGCCTTGTAGGATGAATTTGGGAGGAAATGCACTTATAGATTATTTTTTTAAGTTTTTTCTGTTTTGGGAGTATTTACATATTTTTAGTATTAATCATTTGTCCAATATGAGTAGTAGAGTATGTGGTTGCGATTCTTGTATTTTTATCTTTGCGTCCGTATGAGATGGCATATTAAACCCTTAGGAGCTAGGAGAAAAGTGCTTATATCAACTTGGAAAAAGTATGCCTACTTTTGCCATTAGAGCTTTTACTTAGAATACTTTTTAAGGAGGTGTGTTTGGTAATCCGATAAGCACTATGACTCGGGGTTAGGGATTAAAGTGTAGAACTTAGAAATGCTCCCCCTACACACTCAAAATCATGTAATGAGACATATATTAATAAAATGAAGTTGTTTCTCTCCTTATTTTTAAAAAGTCTTTTTTCGACATGCATTAGAAGCTTTTTGTGACACGTTCTTTGATATTCGATATGCACTAATACATTAACTATACACTCATTTTTGCTTGTGGACATATTGCGCATGAGATTTTGATTGTATGAGTGATAAAATCTTCAATGCCCTAATTATATATCCAAGTGTAACTCGAATTTATTGGAAGGTTAGCATATTGACTAAGAGTTAGCATCATACGCTATACAATTTTGACTAGAGAGCTAACAACTCGTGATACAACGCTATATGGATGTCATGCATAGCTGCTATAATAAGGCATAACGATCAACTATGCAAGGATATTGGTCGTAAGTTGGAACCCCAAAAGAAAGAAAGGGCTCATTGCTGAAGTTTTCGAGGCCTATAGCGCCATGGATTATTCACCTTTTTAAATTTAAAATTTAACTTACCGATTTTAATTTTATGTAGTATTTACGACTTATTTCTCACTTGCATGCATCATATATAATTTGACGATTGGTATGCACCACTAGAGACAAATGAGAAATGTGCGGTCATTTGATCTAGTATATTGAAAAAACGCATACATAAGTATTATATGCAAATAAAATTATTATGATAGTATTGCCATAAAATATTATTTCAATTATCACCAATAAAATAATGATAAATTATATTTTTTTTACTTGCTATTTGCACTGATGTTGTAAATAACTAATTAATAAATAATTTATTTTTATTTGAGAAATGCAAAATAGCATGCGTTATGTACGCTTAGAAATATAAGAATTTCTCATATTAAAAATTTGAATATGGGATTTCTACCTATATTTTCACAAATCCCAACTAACAGAGTTTGATCTTACCACATTGAGCTATACATACCATTGATCTCTATTTACAGATTGCTCATGGTTGTTATGATCTTTTTGTCCCCTATGTCAATTTACTATTTTAATGCATGCAGTTAAAAAAGTGAATTGCTTTGTTATGAAATCTACCCCCATTTCTTGACATTT
>JANHAO010020343.1:0-12878 GCA_026873985.1 Saraca asoca | reverse complement strand
CTAACTAACTAACAAACTGAAATAACTGATAAATTGTAATAACTAACAAATTGAAATAATTAACTTTTCTCTTCTATTTTCTTCTTTCTTCTTTCCTTTTTAATTCCATACTTTCAATGTAAGATTGAATACTCCAACAATTGAATTTTAATTTGATTATTTTTGAAAGTGAGGTGTGTGTTTTCTTTTATTATTTTAAATTTACTGTAAAAAAAAGTTCAAAAAACTTAGAATCAGTTCATCTTTCTTTTCCTATTTCTTTTAATCATAATTTTAATATTTCTAATTTTTTAAAGTTTTAGAAAATTATTTATAGGATTTAAAATTTTAAAAGAAAGACATGACACTAGGCTTCAGTTCAAGAGGATTATTTATATTTTTTTTTTGAATCTAAATCTACACAAATTTTTTATAAGTTAAACTTGTGATTTGTAAATTCTTTTTATTGTAGACTTAAACAAAGTAAATTCAAACACACCGAAGCCCGCGCATGCCTAACCTACTTGCATATTTTACATCTTTCTTCTTGATTCACCTAAAGAATGTCGTAACATTCTACTATTCATATACCAAACCATAAAAAACAAAACTATGCTATGTTATTTTCATGAAAAAAAAATAATTTGAGTCACTTGCATATTTGTATTTATTCAATTTAATTTTTATTTTTAATTTAATTATTAATAGATTCAATTAGATTTTTTTTTATTTATCAACTTCTAATCTTATTGATGAAATTGACAACATAAAAGTCCCTTTAATTTGTTCTCCTCTAATACTTGTGTAGCATCATTCACACTTTAAACCTGACACATGACTTTATTTAACAATCAACTAACCAATGGAGTAGAAAATGGCTGAGAGGCAACCTGCATACATAACAAAGTTAGTAGCATATGGTGAAAATGACCCACCAAGCATATTTTGACGATCAAGTCAGTACTCATAGAGTTTTGGTAAGTGTAATGTAGATGCCTTGAAAATGAGGTACTTATTCGTTTATATAGGTGTCAAGCATACCAATTGTCATGCTCTTGGATGAATAATATGTGACTATTTGTCTTTAGTGTATTGGTGGCATAAGTGAGATTCTTGTTAAGTGGTTGTTGCAGTTACATTATTTGTGTACGCTTGGGTCACGCCTTTTATCATGTGTCAGTTAGGTAGTTGATTCACTAAGTCTGTATTTGGCCAGCATCTATGCCTAACCTGATCAACTAGATATAACGGGTTAATTAGTTTGGGTTTAAGACCTTGCTCTTGCCGTAGCCATTTCTTCAACTAGTCTTGGTCGATCGATCTTAGTTAATCATCTTGCAATCGGTAGTTATTTTGGGCTACATCATTTGCCCCTTCCTCCTTGGTGGATGCAACGATTGGCTTACACAAAAACCTTTTGTTTTTATAGGCTAGCTGTTCTTTGCACTTCATAGGCAATGATGACTCTTTGCCTTCCCAAGGGGTATCAAGACCTATAAAGGTCACATCGTGGCAAAGATTGTCATCTAAGCTATTCATATAAATTTTCCCAACCATTGGATTTCTTCCATCCTCTGATAAAAGCTGATCTAGGACTTTCTATTTGCGTTTTGGCCACTGAGAGTCCAAATCTTGCTACTACCTTCCATCATCCTCTCCGGCATTTCTCCATGATTTCTGATTGCTTCGTCGTTTCCCTTGCAAGTAAACTCTTGTACTACTTCTATTTTTTCTTTTTAATTTCCTTTTTCTTCTTCTTTCCTTCAAAATGCACTGATAATTATGGTTTTCCTTTAGTGACAGTACTCCTTATGTCTGTCTACCTACCCTCCGATTGCACCAGAAGGGCCAGTGTTTATATGTCTTTTGGTCTGGCTTCCATTTCTTCTTTTTTGTTTTGACTTTCTTTTCCCTATTTAATCATCCTTTCTATTGTTTCACCCACTCTAATTATATTCTATTTTCTTTAAAGGTGGCCTTCATCCTTGCATTCTATCTAATTCATGACTAGTAGATCAGGTGACCCAATTAACTTGTCATCTGATTCTTCATCTGATTTTGAGGAATTCTCTTTCAGAAGTATGGTGTATCATTTTGCTTTCTCTCCACACAATCATGGCCAAACGACCTTGAGATGAAAATGAGAATGAGAAGGCTCACTTGATTGATGTCGCACCAAATGACTTAAGATGGATTCACCCTAATGTGAAGATAGCTGCTGCTTCTGATGAATGCTGAGACCCCGCATGTCATCCAAAAGTTGGAGAAGGTCCATATCTTGGACTAATATATTGAGTGGATATTTTTCCAACTTGCCAAAGCATACAAGCAGACATGCAGCTATGATATCATATCCTTTGTGATGTTTTATGGAGATGTGGTCGATCATCTTTATATTTGTTAACCTTTCTCTATATTTCAAGCAAGCATTCTCTAAGCTTTGAACATCTACCTAACCCAGTTGACTTGAAACGCTTGGGTTTTCCTACTTTGCTTCAAAATGTTGAGCATTCATCTATGTCTCACCCTGACTGTAGCTTCTTTTTTCTTCTTCACTTATTCTTAATAAAAAAAACTAGAGGTTGGATACACTTCATTCAGTGCCCTAATAAGGTTTTCATAGAAAATATGCTTACTAGTGTCTGTTCCTAGAAGCATCCCTTTTCAAGATTCAAACAATCAAGGGGTTTCATCTTTTTTTCCTTTAGGAGGAAGGATTGCTCTATTCGACCAAGTGGTTTTCCCTTATAAAGTAGCATTGAAGTCGACCTTTTGAAGACTTCTTTGATGATGAATAGGACCTCATTGTCTGACTTTTGGCATTAGGACATTTGACGCCCAATTTGTCCTTTGTACTTTATTTTTACTTTGGCTTTTCTTTTTACTTTACATCTTCACTAACTTTCCCTCTATTCTCTTTTAAGATTCTTTGTTGAACCAGGAAGCAAATAACATCCATTGTTTGAAAATGGACCCCAAGCAATTAAAGGAAATTTGTGCTCTGGGTTAAGCTAAAAAGAAACTTATCATTTCACTGACCATCGAAATTGAGCCTGCGCTGCTAGCTGCTAATATTTCCTGTGGTCTTGCATTTCCTGATTGAGCTAGGTCTTCATCCAACCATGCCAAGGCGTTATCCTTGCATAAGAGAATGGCTTCTTCTGAAGACTCCTCCAAAGGCAAAGGAAGTAGTTCTTCTAACGCCCCAACCTCTATTGCCAAAAAGATCAAAGTGGGTACTTGGCCAAAGTTACTTTTGATCGAAGCCCCCGAAGGGAGCACTGTAACATTATGAATTTTCTAAAATGAATTTTGATAACAAAATGGCTTTTTCGAAAAAAAAAATCTAAAAAAAGTAACTTAAAAAAAATTCAAGAATTTAAAACTATATATTTTGAGATACAAAATTTCAAACATAGTGAAAAAGATTTTATGAATAATAGGAATCTTCAGAAAGTGGAAGTTCTCAATTCAGATATTCATGGAGCAAAAATGGTGATTTTGGAATTTAATATTTGGAAAAAATTCAAAAAAATTGAAACTAGGGCTACAAGTTCCCAGTGAGTATAAATTTATAGTCATTACAAAGGTAATTAATTTAGCTAATTTGTATCAAAATTTCATGGCTATTGGTAATTGGTAAGTATGTTAATTGTGGACTCAAAGTGGAGGAAACAAGAAAAAATGTCTTAAGGCAAGATGAGTCAAAAAAGAAAATTGACTCAAATTTTTCTTCTTTTTTCATTTTTACCCTCATAAAGTTGGTTCCTTATCTTTCTTTTAAGCCTTTCTGGTTACTTCAAGCAGCCACTGGCTTCTTCTTCAAGTCTACACACATATTCTCTCTATCTACAATCTCTCCTTCTCTCTTTAGCTAATCTTTCATCCTTCCATGTAAATTTCTTATATTTTTACAGTTGACTCTTCTCTTCTTTCTCTTGAATTTGACATCAAAATCTTGTTGATTCATGGAGTAAAAGTTAAGTTATGAATTTTCGAAATCTATTGTCACTATTTAACCTATGAATCAATCTAATTTTTATAGTGTTTTAAAGCTTGAATATAATAGATATAGCTTGTTTCTATTCAATGGAATCATAATCTAATCATATATGATTAGTTGAAGAGGAAAAATCCTTGGAAAATCCAAAAACTAATGAACTTTTCTTTTTATGTTATTGAAGAATATTGAAAATCTTTGTGGGATCTATTTGATTTGTATGTTTCCAGCCATTAAGATAAGTAATCCTTACCTTTCTTGTGAGTTATGATATGTACTTGTTTATGATTTATTGATTAGTTGGTGCAAATGGATAAGATGAGTTTTTAGTGATTGTGAAGCCAAATTTGAGGTTGAATGGATTTGTTGAGATGTTGTTGGTTTGTTATGGAAATAGCTAAGTTATAAGCTTATTTAAATTTTCAAAACATGTTGAAATAAGCATTTACAATAAAAGGTTGAACATAAAGTTGTTTCCCATGTTTTTCTACTGTTTCATGCAAAAGTTGCTTGTGCAAGTTGAATCACAGCTTTTTGAACTAAACCAGCAATCATGCTTGCAAAAACTTAGCACTTTTATTTTTACGATTTAACTCGGATTTTGAACTAAATCTATATGATTCAAATCGATATTTCGTACTTTATTTTTCAAATTTGATTGTGATTTGGATTGTGTTTAAATTTGGACTTCCTGAAACTTTCCAAAATTTGACATTTTGCTTGTGATTCTGATCGCACCTCAAGAATTTTTCTATTCTTTTCAATTCAAACTTCTTCCTCTTTAAAATCTATTCTATTTCTTTGGGTTTAAATTTACATGAAATACAATTAAGTTGAATAAAATAGATGAGAAATCTTGAATGAGTAATTTCCAAGTCAATACTAATTAACCTAGTAATTGTTTATACACAAATGTTATGGAAGCAATGTAGATAATTATAAAGATGATGTGACAAAGAATGTGTGTTTGAAATAGTAATGAAACGATGGTTTATACATGGATAATAGGAAAATGATCGTGATACTTGTTATAATAATAGGACTCATATAATTATGAATGAGATCTAAGATTGAATATTCTTTAAAACTAGCCTATGTTATATAATGACAATGACATGTGTTATATGTGATAAAGATGATATAAAATATATATGAATGATAGATAACGTGATGATGTGATGAAAAATGATATTATTGAAAACTTGAAAATTCCCCTTGAAACATGGGATAGCAAGTGATGAATGACTACGATTGTGGAAATGCAATTACTATAAATGGTATATACTATAAAGTTTAAGAACGTATACAAGATACTGAATAGTATGAAATGATCATTATTAGAATTATAATCATTGTAAGTGATCATATAGTGTAAAGCCTCCCTATATACATGAGACATGGCATATATAATGTTATGAATGATATGAGAATGGTGGGAAATGATGAACCCAATTCTGGATCTGCACTTAGAGGGATAAGGTTGGATTTGTGCAGGTTATAGTTGGACCAGAGTAATAAGGAGGCTTACATTATTTTTCTTTATTATATTGTCTATTGGAATTGTTATTTTGAATACTTTGGAATATGATAAAATATGACTTATTTATGTGCCATGGTTATTAATGGCTTGAAGCTGTGTGAATAGTTTGATTTGTAACTATTATTCTAAGAAATCTTGAGGAAGATTTAATATGATGTGACAATATGATTTGAAATCATCTAAAGACTAATTCTTGTGAAATGCTAGAACATATTATAGTAGTGTGATATAAACTTATAATGATTAATGAGGATGGCCTAAGGCCATGAGAAAATCATGGTTCTTTATAGTGTGACGATTTAGAATGTATCATGATATTACTCAAAAGCTAATCCCTTAGGTCTTTATGATTTGTTGGTTAATCCTAGTATGAGTTATGCTAAAGTCCTGATGTTTATGTGTTTGATTATATGTTGATGAATTCATAAGTTAGGTACGGATTTATCTTACTGAGCTCCAAACTCACTCTTTTATGGATTAATTTTTAGATTCTTAAGAGTTACTGTTAACCTACCTCTAAAAAGTAAGGATGGGCAAAAACTTCATAAAAATCGTTGTTGATGTAAATACCACCTTAACAGAGAGCCCTTTAGGTGTGTATATATATTATAAGAGCATGTTGAGAGCTTGTTGAATGAAAGTCTAACGAGCATGCACCATGGTTGGTGGTGCATCTGTACATTATAAAACATATTATATATCAATGATTTTCTCTTCATCTATAAGTTTACCCTATAATCATTTGAGTTTAAGTATATAAAAGTAGGAAATATTGAAATTAGTATGAGTAGAAATGAATAATAAAGATAGGTTAAAGGTTAGCGATTATCAATCAAGTATTGATATTCAGGCCGATCGTGACTAAGAGTTTGGGTCATGGCAAAAATAGTATTAGAGCATAGTCTAGGCTAAATCTTTTGAGTATGGGATTGCACCTAGAATTGCATAGAGTTTATTAGAGTTATCTTATGGTAGTGGTTTCATTAAGTGTTAATAGGAACAGTACTGTTGCACATGTGCACTCGGGAGCATCTATTACTGATACCATTCTCGTTGACCTAATGAAATTTGTGTGCAGAGTTAACTAGAAGCTTTGTATGTCTTGAGTATATGATTGATTTTATGATGTAGATTATGGAAAAAAGCTACAAGGCAGGAAAGCAAAGAATCTGAGTCTAGTAATAAAGAATTATCCATTGAATGAACTAGTTTGCACCATGAAATTGGTGATAATCTTGAAATCCCTCAGTGGGCAGAACTAGTGAAATAGGCAACAAATTGCCTGACACAAACACTAGCATAAAATCAAAATCAAGAATAGAATAAAGGGTTTGATAAGGGTACATGAAATGAAAGAGATGAAACCTTTCTGGCTAGAAATGAGCAACCAAGTAGGTTAAGAATTATTCATGAATTTTTAAAACTAAAGCTCCCTCGATATATGGGAACAAATTCTTTTATGGATTTAAAGTTGTAGGGTACCAACTAGATGATTTGGCACATTACTCGTACGTTGGAATCATTGGGAGATGAGCTGCTAATGCTGATCCATTAACTTGGGCAACGTTCTAAGAAATTTTTATCAATAGATTTCTTTTTCCTGATATCCAATAGGTGAATGCCAGAAAGTTTGAAAACTTGAAATAAAAAAATTTCTCCGTAAATGAGGATGAAGTTCAATTCATTTAGCTCTCTTGATATGTAACTTATTTAATTCCTAATGAAATTATAAGGGTATAAAGGTTTATACAAAGGCTCTATAATAACTATATTGATTGAATCAAAATTGACCCAAATATAACATACCAGTGAGCCATGAATTAGGCTTTGTGGATTGAATTAAGGTCCAAAGAGCGTTGCAAAAAAGAAGTGTCTTTTAGTAGTAAAAAAGGAGTTCAAACCAAGAAAACTAGTATTACATCAAGCGAAAAACCAATTCTAGTTTGTGGAATACCACCTAGTGGGTAAAAAGGAAATTATATTGGACCATCTCGTTCGTAGGATCCAACTATAAAAAGAAAGATAGGAGGTCAATTAGTTTCAATTGTTTTTGCTCCATCCTATAGAAGAAGAAATGCAATCCAGAATCAGGGGAAACTTAATGTTAAAAAGCCACTATGTATAGTTTGTAGCACAAAGCATTATGAACCACATGGAAGGAAATTGATAAGATGTTTTCAATGTGGAAAGCTATGACATAAAGTGTGGGAATGTCCTATGATTATAAGTGTCTCGAGGTATGATGCAAATTCTCGAACCCGACCTCAAAACTAGCTAATAACCCAATATATAGATTCAGAGAGAGCACTAATTGTGTATGGTAGGAACAATTGAAGAGGTAATCAAAGAAGAACCCTAATGTAGCCACTACAAGAATTTCACAACCTTACCAAATAGGAAGCCCAAACATTGAATGCTAAAATTTTAGGTATTTTGGAAATACATAAAATTATAAATTTGGTATTGTTTGACCATGGAACAATTCATCTCTTTATTAAGTCATGTTACTAAATAAACCTAGTGAATCAAAGGAATCACCATTGATAGTAATGGTTTCAATTGACAAGATTCTTTTGGTTGATTATATATATAAGAATTGTGCTATAATGATAGGAGATAATCAGTTATATGCCAATCTAGTCATGATAGATATGATCGACTATAGTGTAACCCTAGGTATGGGTTGGATTTCCTAGCACTGAGCATGCATAAATAGTTTGATATTATAATTACATTTCATGAGAATGAATTTCCTCTTGTAGTCTCTAAAAAAGAATAAGTAATTGAGGTAGATAGTTAAAATTCAAGTGTATAAGCTTGTAAGTTGTTAAATAAAGGGGCATAGTTTATCTAGTCATGATGAAAGATCTAGAGCAATCTATCCCAAATCTAACTGAGGTTGTGGTGGTATGAGAATTTTCAAGGGGTGCCATGACAAATTACCTAAATTGCCACTGGATCAGAAAATAGAAATCGATCTTGTATCTGATGCTAAATTTATTTCCATCGCGTCAATAGAATTGAAAGAGTTCGAAATTTAGTTATAGAAGTTAGTTGATAAAGGCTTTAATCACCTAAGTATATCACTATGGTAATCGCTCTTGCTCTTTGTTAAAAAGAAAACAAAATGATACAATGGCATATCGATTATTGTCCAGATGTTAAGAATAATATCCCCTCCCTCAAAGCAATGATGTGTTTAGCTAGTTGCAAAGGGCGAGATATTTCTTGAAAATGGACAAAAAATCAAAATATCATTAGCTAAAGATTTATAGAAAGAATTATCAAAGGAGTATATATATATATGGTATATGGTTTAAAAGTTAATAAATGGGTAAATGTTAAAGTGGCTGATTAAGAAGCTCATTTTCTTGATGAGTGTTATTTGTTTTATGACCTAAACTGATTGAATTTAGAAATATGTTTTTATTGGAATGGTGTTATGATTGGAAGGCTTATGATGAACTTTGTAGGTTGTGACCTTTGAAACATTGCATTCAACATGCAAAATGCATACAATGTTAAGTGTGAATGGGAGATGATATAATTGGTCAAGGGTCAAAATGAGTAAATGTGATAGTAATAGAAGAATTAGAGATTTAAGATTGAAATTAAGAAAAAGGCACAATGATTAACTAAGAGTAACTTATGCAAATGGGTTGGATATTAAATTAACAATTGAAGATAGATGGAATGGTCTTTTGAAAATAACTACTTGTCAAATTTATGAATAAACAATTTGTTTTTCTTAAGTGTTTATTAATGATATTATAGCATACTCTGAAAGTGAGGAAGAACATGATCAGTATCTAGAAATAGTATCGTAGATTCTGAAAGAGTATAAATTCTATGAAAAATTCTCTAAATGTAAAAATTTAGGCAACTGATGTTAAGATTCTTGGTTATGTAGTGTCGCAAAAAAGAATACAAGCAAATTCATAGAAGTAAAAGCTATAGAGAATTAATCTAGACTAATGACGGTTATTGAAATTTGAAGTTTCTTGGATACCCTATTATAGTTTAAGTTTTGCTTTTTGGAAATGAATATCTGTTAACCATAAGAGTAAATAACTTACTATCCTATAAGAATTTTCTTACAGATTTGGTATATATAAGCTTATGAGTTTAAATTTTGGCAATATTATGGGAAAGATATATGGAATAGAGGATAGTGATAGGATGTATCAAAATGGTGTTTCATAAGGGGAGATAAACATAATTGAAATCTATAAGTATGGAATTTTGAAGTCAAGTGAATGTTTTAGCTGAGAGTAGAAAAGTTCCCTTCATATTCATTAATTGGAAATGTATGATAGAGCGTGCTTCGTCTTATAGCATAATAATAAAAGGGTTAATTGAGCTTATAGGCTATGATTTGGAGGAAATATGATTGAATTCAGAAATTGAAATAGCTCCTTAAACTAGTAAATTAAGTTATATCAAGTTTAGACATTCCTCCCCCATTTCGTAATAAGTTATGTATATACATGTCACAAATAGTTGTTACCAATTAAAGTTGTTATTGTTACTAGATTTGTCTATAATTATAAGTTACCAATCCAATATTAGAATGATATTGTTTAAGGTGTTTGATAGCAGGATAGGATATATAGATTCCCAATAAATTGGTTTTAGCTAGGAAGGTAAAGTTGTTAGAACCAAATCTGGGAGCAAGTGCTAGTGGGGAGATATAACCAATCTACGATTAAATAAAGGTAGCTTAAGATAAATGAAAGTTGTGTTTGAATAGAAAAGAAAAGAATTAGAATTTGATGTTAACTTAGTAATTGAGATGTAATAAATCTGGTCAATACTCTAAGATTTATATGAAGGAAATAGGTTTCAATAAGTTTCATATTGTAGAAAAAGAAATAGAGCTAAATGCCAAGCTAGCATACAGAGAGCAACCAATAGCTGTTCTCAAATGACAAGTTCAAAAATTAAGATCAAAGGAAATTTCCATGGTCAAAGTGATGAGGGAACAATATGATGAGCAAGAGGCCATATGGAAATTAGAATTAAGATACGAAGGAAATATCTTTGATTATCTATCAAGGAATGAATAAAATGAATAGGTGTATAATGTTATCTATGCTAGATGACTTGTTTGTTAAACCTACTATCATTATTTAGAATTTAATGATGAATGCTTTTTAAAAGGGAGAATTTGTAATATCCTGAATTTTCTAAAGTGAAATCTAATAACAAAATAGCTTTTCAAAAAAAAAAATCTAAAAAGAGTAACTTTGAAAAAAAAATTTAAGAATTTAAAATTGTACATTTTAAGATACAAAGTGTTTAAACATGGTGGAAAAAAATTTATGAATAATAGGAGTCTTTAGAAAGTGGAAGTTCTCAATTTGGATGCTTATAAAGTAAAATTTATATTTTCAGAATTTAATATTTGGAAGAAATTTAGAAAAATCGAAACTAGGGTTATGAATGTCTAGTGAGTTTAAATTTATAGTCATTACAAAGATAATTAATTTAGCTAATTTATATCAAAATTTCATGGACGCTGGCGATCAGTGAATATATTAATTATGAACTCAAAGTGGAGGAAATAAGAAAAAAGGACTTAAGGCAAGATGAGTCAAAAGGAAAGTTAACTCAAAATTTTCTTCTTTTTCCATTTTTACCCTCCCAAAGTTAGTTCTTGCTCTTTCTTTTACACCTTTCCAGTTGCTTTAAGCAGTCATTGGCATCTTCAAGTTCACACACAAACTCTCTCTCTCTCTCTCTCTCTCTCTCTCATATTATCTTCCTAAGTAATCATTCATCCTTCCATGTAAATTTGTTATATTTTTTATAATTAATTTTTCTCTTCTTTCTCTTCACTTTGATATTAAAATCTTGTTGATTCATAGAGTAAAAGTTGAGTTATAAATTTTTTAAGTCTACTATCATTATTCATATTACTATTTAACTTATAAATTAATCTGATTTTTATGGTGTTTTAAAGCTTGAATCTAATAGATATAGCTTGATTCTGTTAAATGGAACCATAATCTAGTCATATATGATTAGATAAAGAGGAAAAATCCTTGAAAAATCTGAAAACTAATGAACCCTTTTTTTTTGTATTCTTAAAGAATATTGAAGATCTTTGTGAGATCTATTTGATTTGTATGTTTCCAACTGCTAAGGTGAGTAACCCTTACTTTTCTTATGAATTATGATGTGTATTTGTTTGTGATTTGTTGATTAGTTAGTGCAAATGGATAAGATGAGTTTTTGGTGATTATGTAGCTAAATTTGAGGTTGAATGGATCTATTGAAATGTTATTAGTTTGCTATGGAAATAGCTAAGCTTATTTAAATTTTCAAAACATGTTGAAATAAGAATTTATAGTAAAAGGTTGAACATAATGTTGCTTCTCCTGTTTTTCTACTATTTTCACATAAAACTTGGTTATGCAAGTCGAATTGCAGCTTTTTGAATTAAACCCATGATCATGCTTGCAAAAATACAATACTATTACCTTTACAATTCAAAATGAATTTTGAACTAAATTTGTACAATTTGAATCAATATTTCTTACTTTGTTTTTCAATTTTGATTGGGATTTAGATCATATTTAAATTTGGACTTCTCGAAACTTTTAATAATTTAACGAGCAGACTCATATTTTTAATTAAATTTTCTTGATTTTATTCAAATTTCAAACATGATTTTCTCACGATTTTGATCATACATCCAGAATTTTTCTATTCTTTTTAATTCAAACTTCTTCTTCTTTAAAAACTATTCTATTTCTTTATGTCTGAACTTAAGATACAATTAAGTTGAATAAAACAGATGAAAAATCTTGAATAAGTAATTTCCAAATTAGTACTAATTAACCTAGTAATTGTTTATATACAAATATTATGGAAGCAACATAGATAGTTATAGAGATAGTGTGACAAAGAATGTGTGTTTAAGATAATAATGAAATGATGGTCTATACATGGATGATAGGAAAATGATCATGATATTTGTTATAATTGTAGGACCATATAATTATGAATGAAGTTTAAGTTTGAATATTCTTTCAGAACTGGCTTGTGATATATAATGGCAATGACATGTGATATATGTGATAAAGATGATATAAAATATATGTGAATGATAGATGATGTGATGAAAAATAATGCTATTAAGATACTTGAAAATTCCTCATGAAACATAGGATGGCAAGTAATGAATGACTAAGATTGAGGAAATGCAATTACTATGAATGGTATATAGTATAAAGTTTGAAAACATATATAAGATATTGAATAGTATGTGATGATCATTGTTAAAATTGTAATCATTGTAAATGATTATATAATGTAAAGCTTGCCTATGTACATGAGACTGTAGGATGAGGTGCA
>JANHAO010020342.1:0-12901 GCA_026873985.1 Saraca asoca | reverse complement strand
GTCTTCTAAATTCAAAGATTATTTTGTATACCTATAGGAGCATGAATTTAATTCAGTGGAGGACTTTGATCCTATTTCCTTCCATAAGGCTATGTCTAGTTCTGATAGCTCACAATGGATGGCTACCATGGAGGATGAATTGGCTTCTATAAGGAAGAATGGTGTTTGGGAATTAATGGAGTTACCTACAAGCTAAAAAATTGTAGGTTGTAAATGGCTCTTTAAGACCAAGTGTGATGAAAAATGGGAAATTGAGAGATATAAGGCCAAACTTGTGACCAAGGGATATAATCAGAGGGAAGGCATTGATTATAAGGAGACTTTCTCTCCAGTATCCATAAAAGACTCCTTTCGAGTTGTGATAGTATTGGTTGGTCATTTTGATTTGGAGCTCTATTAGATGGATGTTAAAACAACCTTCCTGAATGGTGATTTATATGAGGATGTGTACATGGATCAACTTGAGGGTTTTGCTAAAAATGGTAAGAAATATATGGTGTGCAAAATGAGAAGATTAATTAATGGACTGAAACAGGTGTCTAGGCAATGGTATTTGAAATTTGACAAGGTTATTTGCTCTCTTGATTTTAGAGAAAATGTAGTTGATCAATGCATTTACCTGAAGAATAGTGGGAATAAATTCATCATCCCTGTGTTATATGTTGATGATATTCTTTTAGCTAGTAATGATATAAATCTACTATTTGAGACCAAGGAAATGTTGATAGCACATTTTGATATGAAGGATCTTGGTGATTCCTTTTTTGTGTTAGGTATTGAGATTCATTGTGACAGATCATGTGGTATTCTTGGCTTGTCTCAAAAAGGCTATATTGAAAGAATTCTGAATAGATTCAATATGAAGTCCTACAATCCTTGCACTGCACCTATTCAAAAGGGTGAAAGACTCGCTAATACTTAGTGTCCACAGAATGACAAAGAAATTGCAGATATAAAGAAAGTCTCATATGCTTCCGCTGTTGGCAGTCTTATGTATGCTTAAGTTTGTACACATCCTGATATTGCTTTTGTTGTTAGTGTACTTGGGAGATACTTGAGCAAACCTATTGTGGCTTATTGGCAAGCTATAAAATGAGTCATGAGGTACATGCAGGGTACCGAAGACTACATGCTCACTTATAGGAGATCAGATCATCTTGAGGTAGTAGGCTATTCTGACTCTGATTATGGTGGCTGCCCAAATGATCATAAGTCCACATTAGGGTATATATTCATGTTGGTAGGAGGAGCTGTATCATGGAAAAGTGCTAAGCAGACACTTACAGCTACTTCAACCATGGAAGTAGAGTATATAGTTTGTTACGAGGCTACTCATCAGGCAATATGGTTGACGAATTTGATTTCAAAATTTCACGTTGTGGAGAGTATTTCTAAATCTCTGACCATATATTGTGATAACTCTGCTATGGTATGCTCCTCTCAAAACAACAGGAGCTCTAAGCGCTTAAAGCACTTTGATACAAAGTACATGTTTGTTAGAGAGAAGATTCAAGAGTTCCAAACTCGTGTTGAGCATATCCCTACAGAACTTATGTTAGCAGATCCCTTAACCAAAGGCTTAACTGTCAAAGTCTTTCTTGATCATGTAACCCATATGGGTCTAGTGAGACCTTTTGATATTTTGGATTAGTGGAAGTTTGTGGTATAAATTATGGTAACATTACTTGTAATTCACATTTTGAATAATATGTTGCTATTTGTGATTGCCATATATCTTTGTTATTTCTATTATTATACTATGCAATTTTGTGTTATGGCATATTATAGAGACATTTTGGACCTAGTCTCATTTTGTGTTGAGATATACCGTTGAATCTTAGATGGCACCTTTGGCGGATGCTTAGGCCAATTTTGTTGGGAAATGGTGCATTGATCACATTTTGGCATGTTTGTTGTGCATTTCCTTTTAACGTATCCACACTCATGTTGGGTCACCAGATTATAAGTGTTTTATATGTATGAAATCATTACTCCTTTGAGTATGATTTTCTACATTGTTGAGATGCTCATAAATCCATATTGGACCATTCGACTATTGTGTTAGGTTATAGGGTCATCGGTATCTTGCATGCATGATATCAAATACTCCTTTGAGTATGATTTTCTGCATCGTTAAGGTTCTTGTAAACCTATCTTGGACCATTTTAGATGAGAGTGCTAGCTCGATTTGACATTCTGTTGTGGCCACATATTGTTAATTAATCTGGAGTTTTTTTTTTTATTATTGAATTATATAGTGCAAAGGGGAGAATATTAGATTTTTGTTTTATGTGGACTGACATAATTTAATAATATACATTTTTTATATCTTATTCATAAAACTCAGATTAATTAGATGTCAAATCATTTGGAGCGTATTGTAAACTTAATTAAGTCCAAGTAGTTGTGATCAATATTATTGCGCTTATTATCAACATTGCTCATGAGTGGATACGATTGCACTTGTGTATAGGCTTGACCCATTTTAATATATATATACAGGGAGACGCCCCTATTCCTTTCCATAACTCAAAGTACAGTTGCCCAATTGAAACTATTACAGAGGAATTGGACATGGAATACGCATAATTTTCTCTCCCATATCGTTGGACTTAGGATCAAGATGGTGTTATCATCTTCTACATTTCTAGGTATTCCGAAAACCCAAATCCTTAGATTAATTGTCTAATATTACATGCCATACTTGGAATTAGGAAAATGTCACATGAACCCTACAATTTCTATCAAAATTATCCTTCAATCAAGTATGGTTGAAACTTTTGACCAGAAAGCTATTTACTAGAAGATGTTTGTACCAGATTTTGAATGATCAATGCGATTTATGAATAGACAACTTAAAAGTACCACACACACCTAACTTAAAAGCAAGTCATTTACAATATTAAATAAAAAGATGAAAAATAAGGTTTTTTTTTTCCAGAAAGAATTAATGAGGTTATAGTCAATGTACTCATTACGTTTTCTCAAAAAATTAATCAAAAAAGTTGTTTTCTTAGTGTAAAAGTATTTGTTATTGAATTTCAATGATTTGTGAGGTAATTGCTTGCAACATTCTCTTTTCTGCTTTTATTAGATGAAGCGCTAACTTCTTAAATTGAGATGTGGTGCTAACCTAGTAACCAAAATCGTTATATCTTGAAGAAAGAGACAAATATGGAAATAAGAACTTGCTTTAAATCATAACTCTATTATTATATGATAATTTTATTATGATATCTACTAAATTAACAAGTAAGCGAAAGAAAGCTATAGAATTCATTTATTATTAGTGCCGTAAGCCAAATGAAGCTGTTAGTAGCTATTTTGGTTTGTAAGTTTGTTTTGTTTAAATATCTATGTTACATCCCACTTTTGAAAATATGACTGGCTTAGGTCACTTGGTGGTATATAACCCAAAAACTCTGAGTTCGTAACTAAAACAAAAATAAATGCTTTGTACAAATTAATTCCATAAAATTTTTCATACATAATATTAAACTTCCAAATAATAATAAAATATTCTTGCACAATGCTCTTAAAACTTAAATAACAAAATACGAAATATAGCTTCAAAATACTTTAACCATAACCATGATCAAAATAAATTGTTTGAATAAAACGTGGTTGATTTGGTTGGTACCATAACATCACTAAAGCGGCAACAATACACATGATGAGGAGAATAAATTTCACGGGCTTCCTAGCTTGGGTATTAGATGAAACTAGCTTATAAGAATAATAAATATTCTTTTGTGGACAAATGATCAATCCCCAAAAATCACCTACACTAGGATCAGAGCAAGGAGTTTGTTATGGGACATAACCACCAAAATAGTTGAATGAATGGTTGGTTTTCAATCGATAAAATTTTGTAGGTATATTTCCAATAATATTATTATCCAATCTGGGAGGAATTGGCCTACTCAATATGTCCTATTTAGAGTGGAATGCTATCAGATATCTTGTGATGACTAAGATTCATATTTTTCAATTCGACCAAACTCCCTAATGTCCCTAATCTGGGAGGAATTGGCCTACTCAACATTTTATGACTAAGATCTATGGCTTCCAAGCTCTCTAAACTAAAAAATGAAGAAGGAATTGAAATCAATAAGATTATTGAAACTCAAATTCATAAAATAAATTTGTCAATCATATGACCCAAACATGATGGAATGGATCCATCAAGTCTAGAACTTGAAGTTTAGTGAGTTTTATGAGAGTGGCAAGCAACTCACAGTAAGTTGGTTTGAGGATAGAAACAAACTAGCGATATTAGTTTTTCAGTCTTTTGCTGCATTTTTCAATATTCTATCTATCTTCTATCCCTATTTACAATGGTTTCTACCCCTTTTTATAGTAGTTAGGGTGTTATAATGTATTTCATAATAGAAATGAGTCATTAATTGGGTACATAATGGTTAACAATAAATTTATATTAAATGGCTAATTGAATGGATTTCTCCTAATTGTGGCTGGGACAACATGCTTTGAGCTGCAGGCTAGATCTCATCTTAAAAGCTAGGGGCTAGACCTTGATCTAAGAGCCGAGGGCTATACCTCAACCTGAGAGTTGGGGGCTAGACCTCGTCTTGAGAGTTGGAGGCTAGACCTAAGAGTTGGGGGCCAAACTTGAACCTAAGAGCTGGGGGCTAGACCTCGTCTTGAGAGCTAGAGGCTAGACCTGAGACTTGAGAGCTAGGGGCTAGACCTCATCTTAAGAGCTAGAAACTAGACCTGAGAGTTAGGGGCTAGACTTCATCTTGAGAGCTAGAGGCTAGGCCTATGAGTTAGGGGTTAGACCTTGACCCAAGAGCTGGTAGCTAGAACTAGTCTTAAATGGTAGAGGCTAGGCTTGAGAGTTAGGGGCTAGACATCGTCTTGAGAGCTAAAGGCTAGACCTGAGAGTTAGGGGCTAGACCTTGACCTGAGAGTTGGAGGCTAGACTTGAGAGCTAGAGGCTAAACCTCAACCTGAGAGCTGGGGCCTACTGCTTTGACCCTTATTGGCCAGCAACCTCAATCCTGGTTAGGCTAGGCCCTTATCAGTTGGGCCTATCCATTGAGCTTTTACTAACTCATTTGTGTGGTTTTAAAAATATCCATAACATTAGCCCTCTAGCTCTCAGTGCGTTTTATGGGCTGGGAGCTATAACTTGCTGGTAAAAGCTAGCAACTACGATGCCATCACTGAGACTTCTATAATTATGTGTTTTTATCTCTTGAATGTTATGTACATCTACCTTGAAAGGTTTGTGATGAGTTGAATACTCAGTAGATCGCAAGTGATAATTTCAAATGTTGACGTGAATGCACCTCAGCTATCACGAGTCAAGTGCCTAGGTGGGTCATATGAGAGCTATGCCTTAACTAGTGTGTTGCTCAATAAGTCATGCCGTAGCAATTGTGTTGCTCAGTAGGCTGTGCCACAACAATCATGTTACCCAGTGGCTTACCAGAGCAATCGTGTTGCTTAGTGGGTCGTGCCATAGCAATCATATTACTCAATGGGTTGCGCCACAGTAATCTTATTGCTCAATGGGTTGCAACTTGGCTAGCAATTAATGACTGTATATTTGTCAGGTTGAATGCCTCTTTCAAACTAGAAGGGTGATAACTCGCTTCCTGTATAAAACTTTTTAGAAAATTTATTCAAAGATTATTAGACATAAAAATTTGAGGTGTTTTTATTAATAGTATTATGCTCTGGGGAAGGCTTCAATTGGTACTTGTAATCTGGTCTCGCCAAGCATATTGTTTGTCATAATGTCATCTATGTTCATGTGTATGTTGAAGCTTTCTTAGCATTGCGTAACAATATCTTTAAGGTGTTTTTTTTTATCATCTTTGGTGCTTGTTGGAGCACAATTCTGGCTTAGAATGATGCTACTGTTGTTGCTGACAACCAGCATCATTTTCAATATTTAACAAGTGGTGCAAGCTCATCATCGAACCTAGTCTCGTTGCATGGTCACTATACAAGCTCGTCATCAAATCGTCTCACTACATGGTCACTGTGTGAGCTTGTCATCGAACCTAGTCTTGCTGCATGGTCACTACGCGGGCTAGTCATTGGACCTAGTCCCACTATATGGCCACAGTGCAAGCTCGTCAACAAACCTAGTCTCACTGCATGGTCATTGTGTGAGATCATCATTGAACCTTGTTTCACTGCATGGTCATTGCATGAGCTCATCATTGAACTTTGTCTTACTACATGGTCATTGTGCAAGCTTAACACCGTGCTCACATATGTCTAGAACCAGATCAATGCCAAGAAGAAGCACTCCTATGGGCTCAAAATATGGCTCGTTGAGATGTGCACTCAGTGTTGGTGAGCTCGAGCCCTTGACGAGCTATCTAGTAGTAACTCTAACAATTGCTGGAGGCTTTGGAGCATCTTATGTCACTTATAAGGCTAGAGATCTTCTAGCTTAGAGTGATGCTATTTGGATACACTTCGGCTTGTAGGGATGACTGAAGAAGGTTCAGTTAATGGAGTCCATGCGACTGAAGGTAAGTGGCAAAGCACAAGATGCTACTGGTGTTGTTGGCCTTCTACTTTAGTTTCAGAAGAGAATGAAAGAGAAGGAGCTTTGTAAGGGTTTCCTTCTTGGCCACCTCAGACTTACAGTCCATTCTGTGGTCACGGGTTGCTGCCATCTAGGCATTAGCTTGCTAAAATTGGAAGATACATGCATGCAGCATATAGTGATTAGGTTATCATTTGGAAATCCTTAGGGTGTAATGCAACGATGCCGTCTAAGCAAGGGAATTCATTGTGCTTATCACTATTTGTAAAAATTAGAGCTTCGATGTAGCGACTGACAAGAAACACCATCGTTTCAACCTCATGAAGCAAAGGCATGCATGAATAGAGAACCTTAGAGGCGTAGTCTTGGTTTATGCTCACTTGTCAACTGGCAAAGATTGTTATCATTGCCTCTTGTAGTTTCTCTTATGCCCAACAATTCTGACACTATTTTGAGAGCTCTAACATTGGATGTGATTATCCAAACATTGCTATTGTAATAGAAATGTGCTACAATGGCAAAGGTGTCAACCATTATGTTTAGCTGTAGAGAGAGAGAGAGAGAGTGAATTCTGAGAGTTTTGTTAAATGTCATTTTAGATATGAGTTGTTGGAAGTTAGACAATCCTTGTGCAGATGAAAACTTATTCCTTGAACACGAATCAAGATGTCTAGTTCACACCTAGTTGCCGGTGACCAAGCCTAAATTCTAGAATGGAAAGGTGTGGGAGAAGAAGCAAAGGTAGGTGAAAGAGAAGGGAAAGAAGCAGAGGAAACTTTAGATTCATCCTCATATAACCACTCCTAAATCTAAATGGCTCCAATTCAAACCCTTCATCTGATCTTTCTTGGAATCTCTTCTTCTTCTTCTTCATCCTTGAAATTGAATTTGTTGTGGGTATTTTTGGAACTGCAAAGATGGGCTGGTAAAAACTCAATGAACAAGCCTAGCAAGTGAAGGCCCAGCTCAACCATAATTGGAGTCGCAGAAGTAAAGCTCAACCAAAATTGGGGTTATAGAAGTAAAGCATCAGGTCATCAAGATGCGAAGCTAGGTCACTAGCTAGCAAGGGTCAAAACAACCACCTTAGGTCATTAAGGATGAGGTCCAGATCATAGATCGAAAGCGTGCCCTCCTAATCATCCATATAGAAAAAACTGTTCAATTGCTCATTTAATACGAATCTATTATTAATTGTTGTAATCAATTTATGATCTATTTCTGTTATGGAATATGTTGTAACAACCAACTACTATAAAAAGGGCAGAAACCATTGTTAAAAAAAAACATAGACTGAATACTAAAAAACTCAGCAAAAGATTGAAAATAATATAACCGTAGATGTAGGCCTTATGTCTGGCTTAACCATGTTAAAAAGTTTTTGGTGTCCATTGTTCCTCCTACCCTTCAATCTCTTCCTTGCACATTTACATTCACGATCTAGAGTTTAGGGGTTTAACTAAACTTTACTGATTGATCAGATTTTACTATCAACATTTTGGCACTAGAAGGAAGGCCCAAACTGCATTCTCTCTTCAATTCATCATACAATTACAATGGTAGGAGGAAGAACTACTAGGAGCACAGATGCTACCACTGGCCAACATGAAGGTCACATGGAAAGATAGTAGGAAATATTACCAGTTGGAGGCTCAGTCTTTCCTACGACAAGCACCTTTGTTGCCCCCACTATAGGCACTACCATTGGTATAGCTTCATTGACCCCTCGCCAGCCTACTAGTTTTAGGATTGACGAAGTGCAAATATGGCACCAACATTAGGAGGTGCTTGAAAATATGGTGAGGGAATTGGTTGATGTTGTTAAGGCACTGGCTCAAGCCAAGGCCCAAGGTGTGCAAAGACAAGTTGAGGTCGCTATGCCCAAAGGGGAGCTCCAACAGCCAGGATCTCAGTAGGAGAGGCTAGTAAGGGAAGAACGAGTTGGTTTGGTTCACTCATCCAATTCACGACTAAGGTTGGAGGTCCATCGAACTCACAAGGGCGATGATAGAGATAATCAGTGACATGAGGATTTACATCTAGAAGGAAACTCAAATTGAACTAATTAGGGGCATAGATCATATCACTATTCATTGGGTTATAAGCACAGTACAAGGCATAGAGCCTCAGACTGCCATTCTCATGACCAGGGAGGTGCAAGGAGTGATCGATCCTTTGACCATTGATCAGATAGAAGAGCTGATGATTGAAGAGTTGCTTCAAAGGGTGTAGTAATTAGAAAAATGACCTATGGCTTAGGATTGTCAAGACCGTTATGAGGAAAGGACACCATTCACTAAGGAGATTAAGACATAGCCTTTTCCTTGCAAGTTTAAGATTCCTAACATCTTGCAATACAATGGGGACAAGAACCCACATGGCCACCTGGATGCGTTCAATGTCTAGATGGATTTTCAAATGACCAATCCATTAGTTAAATATCGCATCTTCCTAACCACCCTTAGAGAAATGCCTTGGACATAGCTCGGGAGTCTTCTAGCTCGCAGCATCCATAGTTGGGAAGAATGTCAGAGGAGATTCCTTAACCAATATAAGGCACTTAGAAGATAGCTCACATATCCTGCCACCTCACAACAGTCTTTTAACAGAGAAATGAATCACTGAAAGACTATATCACCCGATTCAGGAGTAGGGTTAGTAATGTAAAGAATCCCATAGATGATAGCATCTTAATTGCAATCTCAGTAGGACTTTGTAGGGATAGGAAACAATACGAGAGTATAGACAAGTCTCCAATGAGGGACTTGGGTGACTTCTATGATCAAGCCATCAAGGAAATCATGTAGGAGGAGACCTTTGGCCCAAAGAAGCCCAACCAGAAGGACGAGGCAGGTAACTCCAACCAGAGCAGAAAGAAAGGTAATGGTGGAAATAGTAGAGAAGGCCAAAAGGATGGCTTTGATAATCAGGTTGTAAAAAAGGCCAAGAGTGAGCAACCTCGGCACCAAAGTCACCATGATAGCTACAGTGTCCTATCAGATACACTGGATAGGATCTTTGTAAGAGAGAAGGACAGGGATGACTTTAGGAAGCCTATACCCCTAAGGACTCCTCACAAGCTCAGGAAAAACATATAAGTTTTGTGCCTATCATGATGAGTTTGAGAACAATACTTCAAAGTGCTAGGCACTTAAGGATGCCATTGAGAATCTTATCAAGAGAGGTGCTTGAGGGAATATGTGGTGTGACCTTTTGGATAGCGATCTTGGTAGCCCTAGCAACCAGTGCAGCACCAGCACCAATAAACTCCTGAACAAGAGGAAGCACTCTCAATGAGGACTATATTCACCATTCATGATAGGCATCACATTGCAGGCACTTCAAATAGGTTGCATGACTACTACGTGTGAGAAGCAAGCTGCGTCTTGCTCACAAGTCATGATAAGCATGAAAGACTCACCAGAAAAGTGAGGATGACCTCATATAGCATCGCCTTCATAGATGAAGACACTCAGGGAATACATTCTCCCCATAATGACATGTTGGTCATTTAAGCCAGAATCGGCAATGCTGGGGTCTGGAGAATAATGATTGATACCAGTAGCTTGGTGAACGTTATGTATCAGGGGTGCTTCGAGCAAAGGGGATTGAGTGTGAGCCACTTGAAGCCTTCCCTTGAGCCTCTTTATGGCTTCACAGGAGATTGAATATTACCAATAGGACAAATCAAGCTCCCCATTACCCTAGGAGATTTAGATCACCAAGGCATTATCCTAGTAGACTTCCTAATTATAGATTGTCCCTCAGCAAATAATGTGGTGCTAGGGTGACTTGCAATGAATGACCTCGACGTGGTCATGTCAACCAAGACACTAACCATTTAATTCTCAACGCCCAATGAAGTAAAGTGTGTGTAAGGTGAACAGCACATAGCCCAACACTTCTATAAGGACATGGTCAAGCTTGGGGTGAGAGGGAAAAAGGTCAACATGGTTTCTAGTGGAGAACCATGAGTTATAAGTACCATAGGGCTCAGCCATGACCTTGACCCCCATAAGGTGGATACAAATTGAGCAATTGACCTAGTAGAGGAGCTCGAAGATGTACAAGTCAATAAGGTAGATGCTGAGAGATGCCTCAAGTTGGGAAAAAGCTTGATTTTGGATGTGAAAACATAGCTAGCTAAATTCCTTAAAGCAAACCTAGATGTCTTTGCTTGTAATCATGAAGACATGGCGGGGATCAATCCCAGGGTTATGTCACACAAGCTCAATGTTTACCCCCTTTCCAAGCTAGTTTGTCGGAAAAAAAGTCCTATGACTACTAAGCATTATGTCGCTATGAAAGAGGCAGTGGATAAACTTCTAGCCAACAAGTTTATCTAGGAAGCTTATTACCTGACTTGGGTAACTAACCCTATACTTATGAAAACGAAGAACAGGAAATGGAAAACTTGCATTGATTTCACAGACCTTAACAAGGCATGTCCAAAGGATAGCTTCCCCCTACCAAGGATTAATTAGCTCGTGGATGTAACCACTGGTCACCAACTCCTTAGCTTTATGGATGCTTACTCAGGGTACAATCAGATCCCATTGAACCCACAAGATGAGGAATACACCTTGTTTATCATAGACCATAGGCTGTACTTTTATAAAGTCATGCCCTTTGGACTAAAGAATGCTGGGGCAACCTACCAATGATTAGTGAATATGATGTTCAAGGAAAAGATCGAAAAAACAATGGAGGTGTATGTGAATGATATGTTGGTAAAGTCTGAGCAGGTCACTACCATGTCCGTGATCTGGGGGAGATGTTCCAAATTTTAAGTTGGTATCAAATGAAGTTGAATCCACACAAGTGTGCATTCAGGGATACTTCAGGAAAGTTCCTTGGATTCATGGTAAATAATAAGGGAATTGAAGAAAATCTAGAGAAAATCAAGGCACTCATTGATATGAGATCCCTGATTTGAGTCAAAGATGTACAAAGCCTTAATGGTCAGGTCACAGCCTTTAGTAGGTTCATTTTGAAAGCTATAGATAAGTGCATCCCTTTTTTTGATGTGCTCAAGAAAGCAAAACACTTTGAGTTGACTGAGCAGTAAGAGATTGCCTTTAAGCAATTGAAGGAATACATGGGCCGAGCTCCTCTCTTGTCCAAACTAAAGGAAGGAGAGAAGCTTATCATTTACCTAGGAGTCTCTTAGCATGTTTTCAATGCAGCCCTAATACGAGAAGAAGGTGGAACTCAATTCTCAATTTATGTCAGCAAGAGGCTGCAAGATGTCGAAATGAGGTACTTGCTAATGCAGAAACTTACCTACTATCTCGTGATGCCATCAAGGAAGCTACAACACTATTTTCAGGCACACAGGCTAAAGGTGCTCACGTAATTCCCACTCAAGCAAGTTTTGCAAAAAATGGATTCCTCAAGTCATCTATACAAGTGGCAGTGGAGTTGGCCCAGTTTGATATTGAATATATGCCCAGACAGGCAATCAAGGGGCAAGCCTTGGTAAATTTCATTGTAAAATTCACAGGGCCCATGGAAAATGAGGCAGAGATCATAGAGTGTCAGTATTGGGAATTATATGTTGATGGATCATCAAAAAAGCAAAAGGTTGGGGCAAAAGTGCTTCTAATAAGCCCTAAGGGATACAAAATCATGTGTGCACAAAGATTTGGATTAAGGCCACAAATAATGAAGCAGAGTATGAAGCATTATTGGTAAGGCTTCATCTAGCAAAAGATATGTGAGCTAAAAATTTGAGGATATTCAACTATTCCCAACTCATTGTCTGTCACATTTGAGGTGAATATAAGATGAAAGGGTCAAAAATGGCTATCGACCTTTAGAAGGTTAAGGAACTACTTGGCTCTTTCTGACATTATGAGGTCAATCAGATTCCATGAAATCAGAACCCTTATGTAAATGCATTAGCTCGTTTGGCCACAACTAAGGATGCAGATTTCCTAAGGGCAATCTCGATGGAGTTTCTTCCATCATCAAGCACGAATCAAATGAATGCCATAATGGCAATTTTCGTGGTGCAAGATTCATGGATGGGTTTAATCATAGGTTACTTACAAGATGGCAAGTTGCCACAAGATTGTTGGTGTATGCCCTAGAAGCCAATCATGGGATGATTGTTTGTTTGCATACATTAGATTACATTTTAAATGGCAATTCAATTATTATATTTTGTTATATCTGCGTAATATAAATAAATATGATAATTATCCCTAAAATTATTTCTTATTCTTAAAATGTCCCTAGTCGAGTATTATTGTGAACTGGGATAGCAATAATATAGCGAGACCAGTATGTATGATGACTGACGACCAAAAGTCATGGATATGAGATATCAAGTCATTACATGGGTACATGTTAGAGAACAAATGTACT